>JAQBSW010010035.1:0-26041 GCA_029291075.1 Eudiplozoon nipponicum | reverse complement strand
TGAACACTTGTTACTCCAGCAAATTCATAATTAATTATGTTGGAGTTTATTCCATGATGGCCGAAATATTTGATTTAAGCTTAGTAGACGAAAAAGCCAATATGATTAAGGCCTCTGGTTGTGTGGAGTGTTTACCTTTGATGGAGCAATACTTGTAATAAATTTTGGCTTCATTAAGATGAGGGGTGTGTTTTAACCCTTTTAAAAGTTAAATACGCAATATGAATAGTTATCTGGCTTTCTTCTCCGTCAGACTCATCTAACGTTGCCTTGTTGCGCAGCAATTGTCAATCGATTACACCGGTTTTATTTCATTTTATGCACATCGTCCTGTGTCAATAGTTCGAATAACGTATTAAATATTGCTCAGTGTCTTGACAAATATGTTATGCATTATCTTTTTCCATATTTGTAGACATGAAACGATGACCGTTATTTGTTTGGTGAAGAGAAGGCTATTTCGAAGAAAAATTTGTTTTCACAAGCCGTCTGTTATTATAAGATTTTCTGTTTCTACAAATCGATAGTCACTACTCTTCGCTTGTTCAATTTTTCGTTCGTTTTATTTTAGATGTGCTTGCCAGCATCACTTTTTAAGGATTACATATGCGTAATTTAATTGAAAATATTTTAACACATGAATGTGCACAGTCTTGCTATAAGTCGTAGGTATTTCTGCTTGTTGGGCCATTATCAAAATTGTATAAAAATCTCTTTTATGAAACGTTTCTAGGTGCATTTTATTTTTCAGTAATCACATAAACTACGGTCGATAGATAGCACCAGAATGCTGGCAATTGTAGAAGGCACTACACGAAATATAATGCTTGCTAAAGAGAGCTTACATCGCTGGTCAGGTCTTCAATATAGACTTGCCACTAATTCTTCATTAGGCAAGTTCCTACGAATCAGAAGTCAGCTTAGCTGGTGAACGAAGACATCGCACAACTTTGTAGCGTTGGTGTCTTATTAGATTCGATTTTGTCAGTTATTTTCATAGCTCCTGTTAAATATGACATCAAATCGTTGAGCTGGTATTGATATTTGTGAGCACTACTTAATTTAGGATGTCGTATTTTCGGGTACTTGAATGGAAGCTCTTTAGAAACACCTGTCGTTGTGGTACGCTCAATATATTCAATTCATCCACGTAATTATGTGCGTAAAGATCTCGATAAAATTTCACCAGTAGAAGTATGAATGTTGTGGTTATTATTTATGTCGTCAATTTTGCTGTTTAAGATTGATTTTAATTATTAGCATCTAATAAGCTTATTTATGCCCTGATTTCAGACGAAACGTCAAAAAATCCTTTCGAAGACAGCGAATATTCAGGTCAGTGCCTTGACGATGTTATCCCATTGTACTCTACTTTCCACTATAGCGATATTTTAGTCTAACATTTTAGTTTGTATCTTAACTCGCGTTGAGATAAAGTTTTTTGTACACTAATTGAGGTAGTCTAGTTAATTTGTTACGAAGAACACATCAAAATTTTTATTTTTGAAGAGCTCAACATCGTATGAGAAATATAGCAAGTTTCTATCCTCCTGAGCAGAACTTTTTAACGTCATTTGTAAACAGTTTTAGCTTAAAATGTCACTATATTCTGTCTGCTAAGTTGTGAATTAACTTATAGTGAGCTATACTTAATTCTATTATTATTATTACGACACGTTTTTCGGATTTTGAAGTTTTGTCTATTAATGCAAATGTTGAAACTTCAATAATTAAATAGTTTTAAAAAATTTTAACGTACGCCTATTAAGGAAAACATGTTCAAATTAATATATTGAAGGCACATATAGTATTTATTCATTGTGCTATTCCAGGCCATATCTATTTTATATATGTTAAAATATCTTTATATCTTTATTTATGTGTGACAGTGGTTATAAAGCATCGAAGCTTCTTGATTTGCAGGTTAAATCAGTAGGATTTAAAAAATTTCTGATTTCTTTTTACGTACAAATAGTTCATATCCTACTCTCAATGGATCGAAATTATCAGATTTTCGTGAGAATAATAGCATCATTACACTATCCATTATTCCTTTTTTAATCGATGAATTTTCTAGCCTCAATTTTTGAACATTCAGTAAGCATGGCATGCATCGTGGAGGATATTGCAGAATTTTCTTATGCCCAATGGAATTTGATAATATTCATATGCGCTTTAACCTGTTATTGAGTAACCCATGCGTAAGGCATAAAAGCATGATAAATTGAAAATTTATGTGAAGATTTGATTATTTAAATCAGTGGAAAATAACGATTTATTGAGGTAGCAAAAACGAGTTTATCAGCAGACCGAATTTGTTCTTATTGGGAGCTCGAAACTGGACTGTTCTGCTTCGAGGTCTGGGACTGTCCACTGTGCCATCTCTGCCACATACTACACAAATTTTGCAGTTATATAATTACTTAGGTTTGTTTAGTTAATCCTTCTTTAATGCGGAGTCTATTTAGCGTCTTTTATGACCTAAATTTCACACTAGCCACCTCTAATCTATGGTTATAAATGGACAAACTATATTTGTATGCATTTAGTTTTCAGTAGCCACGAATACACAAATACTGTAGGCAACGTTTCTTGAATGAAGATTGTTTTTGCGAACCTGAATTAATTGAAATTACCTGATCTGCGTTTTGACTAACGCAGTTTTCATTGTTCCAGTAGTTTTCTTTTCTTGAGATATTTCGGCTAAACTTACCGACAGCTTTCATCAGTCAACGAAACTAATGATGCAATGCGGCTTGCTTCATTAGTTTCGTTTGTTAAACTAGTGAGGTATATTGCGACTGATGAAGGCTATCGATAAGTTTAGCCGAAACATCCCAAGAAAAGAAAACTACTGGAACAATGAAAGCTGCGTTAGTCAAAATGCAGATGAGGTAATTGTAGGTAACGATTTATCTGTAGAGCCTTGAATGTCGAAAAGTTACAATTTTTGAGGATTTAGTTGATTAATCATTGCTTGCGTGAGTGGATGTAGCAACTCTTTAGATCATGTTTGTGGTCTCCATTTAAATAAGTCGTTACGATTTATTTTAACTCTTAACTAGTTTTGTTCCTTCTTTTCCTATGGGATTCTCATTCAGTGATATCCATCACACCATTTTTGACAGGATAACCTGTTTTTATTTGATTTTCATCACTATATTTTGTTCATGAGTAGGTTTCCGGTGTGCATTTCCGATGACTTCATGCATTTAGTTGACCTCCTTTTCTACTTGTCGGCCTACAACTAGGTCGTGTTAATTGCTTTTTCACCTCCTATGTAATCCGTCATTGCGCAGTTGAATAACTTCAATGGTTAATTATTCTTTTTTTACTTATATATATATATATATATATATATATATATATATATATATATATATATATATATATAGCTAGATCAACCTAGAATGATAGCATGAATCATGCCAATTCTTACAGAACAGCCTCTGTTCGCAGACTATCTACAAAGAGAAGAACACCCAACACAAACCATCCAAATTAAGAATAAACGACCTATCGCTATTTAACCGCCGGCCTTTAACCATATATAACATTACAAACTATAATAATCGCATATTGAAAGTAGATTAAAAAGAATTACATTATCTGTTGAATTGTGCAGGGTGGATAAGTGAAATCAAGCTACTGCAGAAACCTCATTACCGATATGCTTTTCTTTTTCTTTCCTCTTCTGTATCTAACAATAACGCTTTTTTAGATGCTATGAATATGCTTGGTGTCGATCATATAACCGAGCTCAATGTCAGATTTCCCAATATCGAAAGTGGTTAAAATAAACTACCATTTATTAAACCTAAGTTTGGTTTTAACGCCAGAGCATTTAATGTTTGAACATTAAATCAAACTGGATAACAGAACGCTCTTCCACATTCGTTGGAAAAATTTAGAAATCGATATATGTTGCGTATCTTAAACAAGAATACGGGAGCCTACGGGAATTACCGAACTGGGTGCGCCCTCCTTATCTACGCGTTGTTGGCTTCGAACCCCTGGTTCCACGGAGTTTTCTCAAGCCGGCGAAAGGGGCGTTGGTATTGTCCCCAGTTCACGAGCTGAACCTTGTTCAAGTGAATGGAGCCCTGTAAACAGCTGACTTCTTGTGGTATACGTACATACATTTATTGAAATTAATGTCAGAAAACTTAATAAACGATGCCATTTCGTTGTAACTGCATATGCTCGCATCTATTGCAGCAGATACGATAGCAAGGACGCTACTTCAATTTTTTAATTTTCTTCTTAGTAAAGCAGGAGATTCACATGTGGTCATGGTAATAGGCGACATGAATGCTTGAGTTTGGTGCTTAAGTAACGCAGAGTTAAACCTAGGTGGCAGACAAAATTTACGATTGATGCGAAACGATAACGATGAAAGACTGTTGGATAGCTGCGCGGTAAATAGATTATACTTAAATAGAAATAACTTCGACATAATGTAGGGCGTTTCTCCACATGGTGTCCTCCAGTCTCCGGACAATGGGGACTCAAAATCGTGTAGCCATTTATTCTATATGACATTGTTTAATCCAAGATTTTTGTTCGATTTGGAACACTTTTGTCGTTTTGGACCGTAAACCTATCCGTTGTATATTTAAACTCAAGTTTTCCGGAAAATTAAATAGCATTAAATCTCAAGTATATGTAACCAAACTCAGGCAACCGTATTTCCTACAAAAATATGAAGGTAATCTAAAGTCAATGCTAAATGTTCTTGATGGCGAAAATTGGAATTTACTTTGGATGAAGGTAAGTTCCATTATACACAATGCAGGTAATATTGTATGTAGCAGTGTATGTTTCCGTAGAAATACTCATTCAGTCTCTGTAAAATCTATGTAGATTCTCGAAACTAGGCGCCAAATTCCAGCTGGCTCGGCTTATTATAATACCTGTAGAATTGTAAGACGACAACTTATGCGCACTCTAAAAGTTGATCATTAATCCTTTGGGGCCATAAAGGTCAAAAGGTCTGAGAAAATTAAAAATTAGTGAATCTGTAATCGATAGTACCAACCATCTAACAACTTATAAAATAAGTCGTCAGGATATGTGGGCTGAGCATTCAAAGACCAATTTTCGTTGGTAACTGCGTCAGCTCCAATCCAATAAAGTATGCTTGTATCTTTAGTGAGGAATTTTACTCTCTAAGTACCATCACTGTTAGAAATACGGGATGCAATCCTATCTCTTAAACGCCGCATAGCCGCAGGCCATGATTATTTGCTTCCGTTATTATTTAAGGATTGTGTCGATATAACTTAGTGAGCGTCAACTAACCTTTTACGTACTAAACGGAATGAAGATACTGTACTATTTGTTTGGAATGAGTCGACGATCATTTATATCTTCAAAATAGGCAATCGTAATTTGTGTGATAACTATCGTGGTATAAGCTTGAATTCAGTCGTGTCCTGGATATTTACTTCGGTTATCCTACGTCGCCTTAGCTCTTCACATGAATCACACTGTAGAGAAGAACAGGCCGGATTCCGTTAAGGACTAGGTTGTATAGATGATATATTTACGTTAAGGTAAGTTCTTTAACAGCGACATTTATATTGCCGTCCCACAATAGCCATCTTTCTAGACTTCAAGGGTGCATTTGACTCTGATGATCGCAATGTTCCTTTCGCTATTCTGGCGGCAAGTGGTGTGTCCACAAAATTTGTTAATATTATGCGCGCTCTCTACACAAATACTTATGGTCGCGTTTAGGTCTACAACGAATAGACGCACAACTTTACAACCAGCAGTGGTGTTCGTCAAGGCTATCCACTTCCCCCCATTTGTTTTATTTTGTAATCGATGATATTATGAGTAGTACTCTGTCACACATTAAGGATGTAGGTGTTGAAGTTTTCCCCGGGCGGTAAAGTAGTCGATCTTGACTATGCAGACGATATCGTACTATTATTTGACAATGGAAATTCTATTCAGGCCAACTTGAATAGATTAGCAGATATTGTTCAGTCTTCCCCTATGAAATTCGCACCCTCTAAATGTAAGATACTTTTACAGTATCACCCACCATTCACTACTACTCTGCGGCTACAGACATAGTTGACAGGTTTACGTACCTTTGGGGCTCTATCAATAACTCAGGCAACATGTCTGACGATGGGAACATGAGAATCGCAAAAGCTAGAGTAGCTTTCTTGAACCTTTGCCATTTATGGAGAAACGTGTGTATTTCACTCTGCCTTAAAGGTCGTGTTTCCAATGCTTCTGCACATGCAGTATACGCTAGTTGATGATTTTAGACGCTTGCAGGTATTTGAACATCGTTGTTTGTGAAGCATAGCGCATGTGGATTACCAACAGCAAATATCCAATGTTGGCATCCGTAGACGTATTTTGGATCTGCCAACAAGTTATCCTTGTTAGAAAATCAAGTAAGGCTCCGTTAAATGACTTGGCGCGATCACGCTTTCCGTATGCCATTAATTCGATTGCCTAGCAGTGCTATGTTCTCTCATCCAGCGCCAGATTGGCGTAAGAAACAAGGTTGGCAGATTTTGACAACTTTTGACAGTTGATGGTACTTACATCCAAATTGGGAAGCATGGAATCCATTTGTCTGCCAGCATGGAGTCCACGTGCATATTATAGTTCTAGGTTGGAATCCCTGTGCGATATGGTATCGATTCGAGCTCAGTTGCGATCTTGTTACCGATTTCTAATATGATTATCTTCGTAATTTTCTTTTCTTAGTTAGACAGTTAGGTGCGAGGTTTTGTTGTGTTTACGAGGCGATAAAGAGGAAACTGCAAGGAAGCTGTATTGCAGATGTTTCTTTGGTTTGAACCTGACGTGGTCATACTGGTGTTGTGTAGAAGTTTAGTTTGCCTCATTTCCTTGTGTTATGTTTATATGAATAATCATAGTAACTAGATCCTAATCTTCATAAATTTCTCTCTAATAATATGTCTTCTTAAATTATTATTTTTGTCATTGTTATCACGTTTTAAAATAATTTTTTGATCTTTATTATTTTTCTTATGGCTATACGGTTGTAAATCATTATTTACTAATTACTTTTGGTAGGATTTTGAATATATTCATTTTATCATTATAAACTAAGCATTGAATCAGATGGTAGAGGACATTCATCCTCTAGAATATTTTCTTCCTTACTGTTAACTTTCGAAGTACTTTACCGAATTTGTCGTGCAATGGATAGTCTCAGACACTATTCACGTTTCAGGCTTTGAGCGATCTATTTCCCATTCAAATTTTTTTCTGTATCCTTCATGATCATTTCCATTGTTTTAATGAGATAATCATTTGTAACGATTATTGCCTTTAACCTTTTCAGTTCATTGTTTGAGTGCTTCAAATACAGTATTTCTTGACTTCTAAATATCATGAATTTTAAGCGTCTATTTTCATTCATAAATAACAACTCGCTCTTGTTTTATCTGTCTAGGGTAAGTTGGAAGTCCTTTAGTTAATAATCTGGATGAAGAAATTGATCAAACTCCTTACCCACATTCGAAAATATCCACAAAACACACATCTGAGTTTGGCTTGAGGAGCGTTTTTACCGAAATCTCTTACAAATAACGGATAACAATGCTTGTCATCTGAATAAGCTATGTTTAATCCATCGGGATGCCTTTAATTTGTTTAGAAATTTCTTTTCTGTATTTGGAGCTAGTGGATGTTGATAGTCGTGCTCTTATAGGTGTATATTGAAAAACGAAACGCGTCAGTGCCGCAAATTGGTTAAATAAAATTGTATTGGCATTTATACTTATCCAGAAATCAATTTAAATAGGTGCTATTCCTATACGTGCAAAGCGTAGCTCCAAGTTTTGACAAAGACTCAGAAATATTATCTCCACTGAGAAATTTTGAATAATATATTTAATGAAAGAAAAATATTGATCGCAGACGTTGAATTCACTAGCCCGTTTAAAATTGCGACAGCCGAAAGATAACACGTTACGGGAGTTTTATTCCCCTTTTAAAATTGAGGAATGTTCAAAGCGAAATTAAATCTTTACAGTCTTGTCGATATTTGCTACGTCATTAATTATGTATGTGCTCTTGTGCTTTTTAATTGGCCAAGGTCATTGGAGCTGCTACCGTAAGAATGAACTAAATTCGTTATTGTTTCAGTTATCTAACTTCGATTTCTTCTAGCTAACTTTTAATCGCGATGAATCTTTTCGCAATGATGGGCTCGTTTTCCCTGCACTGCGTGAATCGAATCCGGCTAAGAACTGTTTTGCCGTTAGTTGTCCACGTGGTCCTTATTCGTTTTTGCTTTAAGCATTTTTGTTTACCATATTTTTGCACTATAAGCCGCACAGTCTATGTACGGATCTCTTTTCAATCATAAAGCGCACCGGATTATAAGGCTCATTTCAAACACGTTACCAATAACCCTTTTATTGACCACGTTAATAATAGGTACATAAATTTAATTATAATTTCATAAAAGTATGCACAACATTTAATATAGTTGAGAGATTAAATCATTTTTTGTGATTGGAAGATAAACAGACAAAATTCTATGCCGGGAGTTTTTAAAATAATTGATAATCAATTATTATAATGAAATACATTATTGCCGATCAGAGTGCTACTAGGTAGTGATTCAGCTATTTACAATATTTCATGCCACATTTCTTCACGCCAGGATTTTTCACGAATTAGGCGAGTCGGAATATAAAGCGCATTGCCGATTTTTAAGGGAAATTAAGTTTTTCCATCTTACTTTATTGTCCGGAAAATATGGTAATTTTATTTTATTTTGCTGTTTTCCTCTCAATGCGTGTCGTCCTTACAGGCGAAATATCTGTAAGATCCGAAGCTATGCCCCAAACCAACGATATTTCCAGTCAAGTAATGTGGATCTGTTGATCGAAGCAATCTCTCATACATATTGGCATAAAAGTCGATTATTATTGAAATTAGGGCTGCTATCTTGATATAAACACCTGGCCCATGTACCTTTATTCGGCAGTATAAACTAAGTAGTGCATAACATAAAAATGGAAATTCATCCAGTAGGCCGGTTTGGTCCTTATTGGGAACTGCTACCGTACTGTCCGGACTTTTCCGCGGACATGGCTCGAGTCAGAGCATGACTGCTTTAGAATCTGGTGCTATCCTGTCGCATAATTAACACAATTTTCAGTTATACACAACTAATGTTTCTTGGCTATTTTTTATTTTAGAAGGAATCTATATGGCATACCTTTAGGCCTAAAGTTCCAATTAACCATTCCATTCCAAAATGGTCATTCAAAATTCGACATCAAATTATACATGCACTTCGTATGTTAATTACGTATTATGTATAACGTGAGCATTATTTGGTGTCGCACTGTGAACGACAATTTGTAAAATCTTCTTTGATACTACTAGCACCTGCCAGTCGGCTAAACCAATTCAAGTTTACTTGTTTTAAATCGACACGTGCTGAGCTTTCAAATTAATGCTATACTATGTGACAACTTCTTATTTAATGCTGTAAAATATATTTTTTTACATCTAATTTCATATAAAAAGTCGACCGTAATCCATTCGCTGAAGAGAAGCCCGTTCCAAAAAAGCATGGGTCTTCACGAATCGGTAGGTGTTAGAGTGATCTTATTTTTTACTCGGTAGTCATCACACCGTGCTCGTTCGATGTTGTACTAGTTTTTTATGTTACTTTTTTCAACCCGTTTGTCGTATCTTTTTTGTGCTATAAAAATTTGTGCTCATTAGATAGTTGGCACATGAATATTCATTAGTTTTGTATTTAAATCAAGGTTTTGATCTTGATATAAACACCTGTCCCATTAAGAACATGCAGTTGTTAGTATAAACTAAGCATTGTGTAATGTGGAAAAGGCAATTCATCCAGTAGGCCAGTTTCGTTCTTATTTGGAACTCATCACGTACTGTCCAGAATTTTCCGAAGCAGTCATGTTTAGGTTCGAGCCCTTTCCGTGGTAAATTCTGGGCTCTACGTGACGAGTTCCCACTAAGGGGAAACCGGTCTTCTGGATGAAATTCCTTTTCTACATTATACAATGCTTAGTTAATACAGACAAATGTATGTACACAATGAGACAAGTATTTATGTCAAGATCGCATCCATGATGCAATTTATTGTTATTGGCGCCCGCGCAACCAATAATCATTTAATATTGCTTAAATGTTTGGTTACTATAATCAAGGTTGCCCGAATATTAAATTGGCCATAATGGTGTTGTGGAGAGGTTTAGTTGCCTCATTTCTGTGAGTTATCCTAATAAATTTACTCATAGTAACTAGGTATTTCTTCTCTCTGTTTCTCTCCCTCTCTCTTTCTCTTTCATAAATCTCAATAATATTTTGTCTTATATATTATTTCTGTTTTCCTTTATTTATTTTTATCTGTCCTTATGGTTATATGGCAGTGAAACATTAGTCACTTTTGACTTTTGTATGGCTGGACATGATGATGATGATGAGTCAAAGTTGCGAACTTGATATAAACACCTGACGTATTTAGTATATACATTTTTCAGTATAAACTAAGAATTATATAGTGTAGAAAAGGCAATTCATCCAATAGATCTGTTTCGTCCTTATTGGGAACTTCTCTCTTACTGTACAAAATTTGCCGCTGACAAGGCTAGGACCTGGGCACGTATGCTTTGGAATCTGGTGCTCTATGCACTGAGCCACCCTGTCGCATGTTACACAATTTTCAGTTATATACTTACTAATGTTCCTTGATTAGCTTTTCCTTTAGATTGACCTAAAGTTACAACTACCATACATTTCCAAAATAGTCATTCACAATTCAACATCCGATGATATGTGCACTGTGTATGATAATTATGTTTTATGTATTGCGTGCGTATTATTTGATGTCGCACTGCAAATGAAATTTATGAAATCTTTGATTCTGCTGTATTACACGTTCGTTTGAAAATGCTGCTTTAAAGAGTACCAGCGTTATTATCTTGTTACCAGACAGGAACTATACAGTAATTAAGAATATAAATCATTCGCAGCGCCTGCTTCTACTGAAAGACTGTCATATTTTGGCATCGATCTTCATCAATTTCCACTGGCAGAATATAATTCTTTGAACTTTTTCCCACGCTACCTGATGCTGTGTATGATGGCAATCGAATTTACCAATGTTGTTTGAGTAGAATTTTGTTTTTCACGACTGGAATTTCTTACTTTGGTTAGCTTGAGAGGAAGAAAATTTGTGCGGCCTCTGAATTTTTAATTTTATTTTCTTTAGTTTAGGCTACGCATTGGTATTCAGATACGCGATTAGTTTTGAAGTTGCGAGAAGATAAGGCTTGGTATAGCTAATCACCTGACTTGTTTCTTCATCATATTAATCTTGCGGTGACTTATTACGTAGAAACTGCCAGTCAGCTAAACCAATTCAAGTTTACTTGTTTTAAATCGCCACGTGCTAATCTGTCAAATAACTACTCTTCTATGGGTCAAATTATTTTTTAATGCTGTAAATACTCTTCTTTTTACATCAAATTGTATATAAAAAGTCGACCGTAATCCATTCGCTGAAGAGGAGCCTGTTCCGAAAAAGCATGGGTCTTCACGAATCGGTATGTGATAGAAAGATCTTTTTAGATGGTAGTTATCACGCCTTGCTCGTACAATGTTGTACTAGTTTTGTTTTTTGCTTTTTCCCATCTGCTTGTCGTATTCATTTTATGCTATAAAAGGTCTATGCTATTTTGATAGTTTGCATATGAATATTGCTTATTTTTTATTTAAATCAAGGTTGTGATCTTGATATAATCACCTGACGCATTATATACATACATTTGTCAGTATAAACTAAGCATTGTGTATTGTAGAAGAGGCAATTCATCCAGTAGATCGGTTTCGTCCTAATTGGGAACTCATCACGTACTGTCCAGAAATTGCCGAAGCAGTTGTGTCCAAGTTCGAGCCCTGTCAGTGGCAAATTCTGGACAGTACGTGATGAGTTCTCAATTAGGACGAAAACGATTTACTGGATGAATTGCCTTTTCTACAATACACAATATTTAGTTTATACTGACAATTGTATGTACATAATGGGTCAGGTGATGTTATCAAGATTACAAGCTAGTTTTAACTACCGCCCGCGCAACCAATGTTAATTTAATATTGCTTTGTTGTTTGGTTGTTGTTTACACGGAAACTAACACATTTACACTAAATATAGCGTAATTATTGCTTGGTTTATCAAATTTGATATTTGATTTACGATCTGCAAACTCATTAATAACAAATGTAGGATGAGACGCAATGTTTATATCGTGTAATGAAAATGAAAAGGGTGATTTAGCCATAGTAGCCTCACAGTAGCTGTACTTGACTAGATCATCTCCTTCGCAGGCTAGATATTAGCCTTTCCATTGCGCACCCCCTTCACATAAAAATTGCTTAAATCTAAACTTTGGATCTGAAAAGAACATCATGCCCAGGTTTTAGCTAGTCGCACAATATACAAACCATTCCGTCGGCAATATCATAATCGATAAATAACATAACAATCAAGTTGCTTTATGTGCTGACCTTAATCTAGACCGCAACCCTGATTATTGTAATTGTTATAACTGCCCGCGAAACCAATTTTCGTTCAATTATATGCTGACTTTGGCCGACAGACTTTTTTTTGCGACTGAGTGTTCCGTCCTTATTTTGCGAAGCAGGGTTTTACGTCTACCTTCCACACTTTTATGGCGTTGAATTTAACCACATGAGCACCAACCTCTAGTTTTGGATTTTGTTGGACTAAATTTGGCGAATAATAAAATATAACATTTAATTTTTGGCATATTTAAACATACTAAATGAAAAGATTACTTTTAAAAATCTGATTATTGTTTGTACACAAATCCAGATGAAACACGTATTTCTTTTAGATGTGAATTTTATTTTCCTTAAATAATTAAGCTTCACGTTCTTTCACCAATTTTCTGTTGTTATTTGCCTGTAATTCGCTTATGATCATGCGTAGATTGAACTTTTGTTGTTCGTTTTACTAATAAATAAACGTAGATAGTTATTTATCCTAAACCAAACACAATCTGGAAATGCTTGTCTAAAACTCATATTCATCACACTACCATACTTAAAAACTCCTGTTTGTTCACATTGTAGAATAGCTGCTTAATCGAATGAAATGTATTAAACTTTGTTAGAATCAATATCTACGAGGCTCTGAGTTCTCATGACTTTCAATTATCTTAAGTCCGTTACTATGGAGATACCAGCATGACGACAGGAGGGCACAAGCTAGTAAGCCTGCGAATGGTAGCATGAAACTTGCCGGGTGTAAAGGGGCACAACCGTCCTCCCTTTTCATTTGAAGCCTCGAGTTTTGTCTAACTACGCAGTAACACTTAGTGTTAAATGTGTAATGACGGAATGAGAGCAAGTATGCCAGACGCGAAGGGCAGGTTTCGGCTGCTGAACCAATCTTTGACCACTGGCATTTTGGCTGATAGTGCTCATGAGCCTTGGTTAGCAGACTATCTAACAGAAGGGAAACTCCAGATATAAACCATCCACAATGGGAATGGGCGTCCTAGTGTTCTTTTGCTGTCCATATTTAACCACGAACGATACTAATTATAATGATTATGTATTGCATCGTCTGTCACGCAGTCTAAAAATGGTAGCGTTATCTGCTGAGTCGTGTTGGGGAGATAAGTAAAATCACGCTAATGCAGTCACCTTCATCTCCGATTCTCCATTCTTTCCTTATTTTCCCTCTTAATCTAATAAAAACGCTCTTTTAGATCCTATGATTATGGTTGTTGTTGAGCATATCACTGAGCTCAATATCGGGTTGCCAAGCATGGAAAATATTTTAAGCAGACTATCATTCATAAAACCTAGGTTAGGTTTTAGCATGGGCGCATCAAATCGAGCTCAGTGGCGATGTTTTTGCAGATGTCTAGTAGAATCATTTTCTTGACACTCTTTTCTTTGTATGGCAGTACTAGCTGCGAGGTTTTTTTTGCTTATGACGTAATACCGTGAAACCCGCAAGGAAGCTGTGTTGCTGATGTTGCCCTGCCTTTAAGCTGTTTTGGCCATAAGAGTGTTGTGTAGAGGTATAGTCTGTCTCACTTATGTGAGTGATCTAGTTAAATTTACTCATAGTGACTAGATACTCTCTCTTTCTCTCTCTCTCTCTCTCTCTCTCTCGTAAATCTCACTAATAATTTGTATGCTTAAGTTGTCATTTTTGCCGTTAATTATGAAAATTTTCTTGTTATTTTATTTCGCTTCTGATGGTTTTATGGCAGTGAAAAATGATTTACCTTTGGCTTTTGTTTGGCTTGCATGATGATGATGTTTTGATAAAATTCAGGTAACGTTTATTGTGATTAGTGAATGCTCTTGCATCATGTTGTCTCTTGCGTAGAGTTTGGTGCAATTACCGTATTAAGTAAGTGAGGCATTCTTTTTAGGCGTAGCCATTTTCATTTGTTAATGGTAACCATTCCGAAATGTAGCTAGACACAGCACGGACTATCACGTTTGATAAGTTGTAAAAATAGTTTTATTATATTTTATTTATTAAAATAGTCATCAATAATGAAAATATTATTACTTGCACGCCTATTTAAGCAATTTGATTGGTGAGGAATAATGTTCGAATCGTCGTTATGCTTTCTTTAGACAATGGTAATTAATGCCGTGACGTACTTCATTTAAAGACCATTTAAACGAACGCAAATCTGTAATTCAAGAGAATTATTGTTTATGACGTGATACAATGAAATCCACAAGTAAGCAATGTTGCTGATATTGCCTTGTCTTTAACCTGGCTTTGGAATAATGGTGTTGTGTAGAGATATAGTTTGCCTCACTTCTGTGAGTTATCTAGATGAATATACTCATACTGTCTAGGCACTCTCTTTCTCTTTCTCGTAAATCTCACAAATATTTTTTGTGCAGAAATTTTTATTTTTGTCGTTATTTATTATAATTTTCTTGGTTTCTTTTTGTTTTGCTACTTATGGTTATATGGCAGTGAAACATTTGTTACTATTGGATCTTGTATGGTTGTGCAGGATAATGATGATGATGAAGAGAGCTATAATGTTTTTTTGGATTCGCCTCTTTATTAATTCGCCGGTCCCACCTACATAACGAAAAGAACGGCTATAACATGTGCATACATAAGCAATACTGGGCCGTTTGATTGTAGAGACCTTCATCTTCACAGTTGCGTTGTATGGACAATCATCAGTTTTATATTACACATCTATTTAGTCACTGATTTTGGTATTCGATGGATAAATATTTCGGATGGAGCGTCTTCCTTGAAATAGTAAACTAACATGTAACGTATTTCGTGCGTGCGGCTTCATAGTTTTTGTTTTCGTTGTTGCTGGTGTTCATACTTTTTATGGTTTATGTTTTTTTGATAATGTCTTGTACAGTGCGTATAACTGTTTAACTGTTAGCACCCATGCCTGCCAATCTGGCTGTTCGTATGCACAATTTAAGTTCACATGTCATGTGAAATTAAAGTTCTCTGCATAGACATGTTTCATCGATGAATTATTTATTTAATTTTGTTATAATGCTACTTGATATCATTAAGTAGCCTTACTCGAAACCTATATTTTTAATTATTTCTCAGTTGTAGTAATTTACGTCGAAATAGCTGATAATATCGGCCTTTTCTGACAGCTCATCCTACGCCCAACATTCTAATTGAGAACCGTACCTCGAAATCGATGTATTAACGGCGAATATTAAAAATTTAATTTTGTCTCTATGTTAGCATACCCTGCTCATTAGTATTAATAATAATTAACATTTGTTGATTATATTTAGTACAGTTGCTTGTTGCTAATATTTTGTGGTTATAAGATGTTTAACTTTCATCTTTAGTTTTCTATGTTTACAATCTTTGGCGAATCCAGCCTGTAAATGTCAAAAGATCGCTAACAGACATGGCACTTTTCTACCTGGAATTGATCAAATTATTATCATATAACAAAATTGAAAGATTTTTAAGCTTATATTTAGTTATTTATATTATATTAGTTAAAAGTTTTTACTTGGTACCCATAAGTTACACTTTTCGCATACCGTATTTTTCACTTAATTTTCCATTTTCGTCTCGTATTTCTTATTCAACTTTTTCGTATTCAAAATCTGATTCACTATTATATTTACCAGAACTATATATTTTAATTAGCAGTTTTATCCTGCCAGTCATCATCATCATCATGTCCAGCCACACAAAAGTCAAGTGACTAATGCTTCACTGCCATATAACCATAAGGAGTAAAAAAAGTATTTAAGTGAATTTAGACAAATTATTATTGAGATTTACGAGAGAGAGAGGGGTAGAGAGAGAAGGAATACCTTGCTACTATGAGTAAATTTATCAGGATAACTCACAGAAATGAGGCAAACTAAACCTCTCCACAACACCATTATGACCAAGTTAGCATTCAGGCAAGGCAACATCAGAAATACAGCTTCCTTGCGGATTTCACTGTATCACGTCATAAACAAACCAAACCTCACAGCTAATTTTGCCCTACTAAGAAAAGAAAGTTACGAAGATGATTCTACTAGACATCTGCAACAAGATCGCCACTGAGCTCGATTCGATGCCATATCGCTAAGGGTTTCTAACCAAGAACTGTGATGCGTACGAGGACCCCATCCTGGCAGACGAGTGGGTCCTATACTACCCAATTTGGATGTAAGTGACTTCAATTGTTTCTGCCATGTTAAAATTTGCCCACCTTGTTTCTTACGCCAATTTGGTGCTGGATGAGAGAATAGAGCTCTATTGGGCAATCGAAATTAGGGCATACTCAAAACGTGACCGAGCCAACGAAGTTGATGGAGCCTTATTTGCTTTTCTAAAGACGAGCACTTATTGTCAGATCCAAAAATACATCTACGGATGTCAACGTTAGTTATTCGTTGTTGGTAACCAACATGTGCTATACTTCTCAAACAACGATGATCGAATGCCCTGTAAGCGTCTCAGATCATCAACTCTAAGAGGCCAAGTTTCACTAGCGTATAGTAAGACTGCGCTTACAGATGCATTGTAAACACGACCTTTAAGGCAAAGTGAAATATTGGCGTTTCTCCATAAATGACAAAGGTTCGAGAAAGCTACTCTAGCTTTCGCGATCCGTATTCTCACCTCGTCGGACATATTGCCTAAATTATTAATAGAGCTCCCAAGATATGTAAACCTGTCGACTATGTCAAGATCTTCATTCTGCAGTCGCAACGTTGGAGTGAGTGGTGGGTGATCCTGTAACAGTATCTTACATTTAGATGGTGCGAATTTCATACCGAAAGACGGAACAACGTTTGCTAATCTATTTAAGGTGGTCTGGGCAACATGCTGATTGTCGAATAATAGTACGATATCGTCCGCATAGTCAAGATCGACTAGTTTATCTCCCGGGAGAACTTCAACTCCAGTGTCCTGAATGTGTGAGAGAATGCTGTTCATAATAGCATCGATTACAAAATTAAACAAAAATGGGGAAAGTGGACAACCTTGACGAACACCACTGCTGGTTGTAAAGTTATGCGTTAATTCGTTGTAGACCTTAACGCGACAAGAAGTATTTGTGTAGAGAGCTCGCATAATATTAACAAATTTTGTGGGCACACCGCTATTCGACAAGATATGAAATAAAAAATTGCGATTCATCGAATCAAATGCACCCTTGAAGTCTAGAAAGACGACTATTGTGGGAGGGTGATATAAATGTCTCTTTTCGAGAACTTGCCTTAACGTAAAAATATTATCTATACAACCTCGTCCTGCGCGGAATCCGTCCTGTTCTTGTCTTGTATGTGATTCACATGAAGCCCTAAGACGACGTGGGATAATCGAAGCAAATAACTTTGATATGACCGGAGTCAAACTTATACCACGATGTTTATCGCACGAATTACGATTGCCTTTTTTGAAGATGGGAATGATGGTCGACTCATTCCAGTCAAGTGGTACGGTTTCCTCATTCCATATAGTATGAAAAAGTTTGGTCAACGCTCCTGAAATTATATCGCCACCATCCTTAAACAATCGCCGAAGTAAATCATCGGGGCCTGCGGCTTTGCGGCGCTTAAGAGATAGGATTTCATCGCGTACTTCTAACTCGGATGGTTCTTCGGGACTAACATTCCACACTGTTGATGCAGACATGCTTTCGGGAATCGGAACTGACGCGGGTGGCCAAGAAAATTGATCTCTAAAGTGTTCAGCCCACCTGTCAAGACGACTTATTTTATCGGTTATTAATTCTGCCAGTAAAGAAAACTTACCGTAGTGTGGGCCTTTGGACATGTTTATTTAATTTCGTTCTGGTTATGTGGCGACTATTACTTAATTTAATTAGATATTTTGTTCGGGTCTTTACATTTTTTGACGGAATTGCGTGGATAAGCCATCTTCGTCCCGATATCAGTGTTATACATTTGGTAATGGCTCTGGCCCCCGCAACTGTTTTTAATTTACACATGTTGTTAGCCCCACGCTGCTACCATTGTTTTTATTTCCTTTTTTGTGCTTGCTTACAATTTACGCTTAGAAATCGGTGTTAAATTTGAAAAGAATTTTATCAGCATAACTGGATGTCCCTCGCTAATCCTAAATCGTTTATGGCCGTTTTAGAAACAGATTAAAATATTCTTAATTTATTGTTTTTCCCAATCTTTGGTTTTCACGGTGGATACGATAATTTAATTTAAAACTTTATAGTTGATAATTTTTGTACTATAGGGACAGATTGGGGATGGTTAGTTTGAACTTTAGATCTAAAGGTATGCAATATAGACTCCACCTAAAGGAAAGGCTAAACAAAAAACATTAGTTAGTTTAACACTGAAAATTTTGTGTAGTGTGCTGCAGGGTGGCTCAGTGGTTAGAGCACCAGATACCAAAGCAGACATACCCAGGTTCGAGCCCCGTCCGCGGCAAATACTGGACAGTACGTGATGAGTCCCAATAAGGATGAAACCGGTCTACTGGATGAATTGATTTTTCAAAACTATACAATGCTTATTTTATACTGATAAATCTATGTACATAATAGGACAGGTGTTTATCTGCAGATCACAACCTTGATTTAAATAATGGGTATCACCACTCACGCAACCAGTGTTCATTAAATCTGGATAATTACGTAGTCAAACCAAGCAGGAGGCTTTACATTAAATTGGGATAACGCAAGTATGTATTAGGTGTTGCGAACCTAGTATCAAATTAGTTCAGTTGTGATCAGATGGATAAACCAAAGACAGCATGAACGGAAAGTATAATCTCATGCACATTCGTTTCGTGCTTACTGGCGACTCATCAGTAGGAGCCGGTATTACGCCCTTTAACCACTATACATTTGGGTGAGGAATGTGGGATAATAGGACGGTAAAATCTCCTAGACGAATGTGTAAACCTACAATACTGAAGCTAACTTCATATAATGTCTTCGACAATGGACTTTACCGTCCTATTATCCCACATTCGTCACCCAAATATATAGTGATTAAAGGGCGTAATACCGGCTCCTACTGATGAGTCGCCAGTAAGCACGAAACGAATTTGCATGAGATTATACTTTCCGTTCATGCTGCCTTTGGTTTATCCTTCTGGTCACAGCTGAACTAATTTGTTATTAGGTTCGCAACAACTAACATTTACTTGCATATATATTAGTTCTTTGCAACAAACAGTATTTAACTGTTAAATTGGGATAATGTTGTATCCCATTAGATCCGGCGAGTTTCATGCTACCATTGCCGGAGTATAACGTAATAACCTAATCTGTTAGGTGATAAACACAGGCTTGTTACCAATTCCTCTTATTATGAAATTTCATTTAACTGTCTAGTTATTATCTCTTAATGAATAGTCTTATATTGGCTAGCTGACTTTTCAGTAGATAGGCGCGCAATGCGTGTGTATTTTTGTGCCTTAACTGCTGTGTTCATCCAACTACGTGAATCTACATCGAAATAATGATTATTTGCTTCTTATCGTGTTAGACTTATTGCTTTACATAAATCACAGGGTAAAAGAAAATGAGTTAATGTGTATAAGATCGAATACATTTTTAAGACAACGAATGTTTGACGTTGTCCGATTGATTGAAGTCTGGAGAAGTAGCTTATTTAAAGACTAATCGCTTTCTGAAGGCAATCTTTCGCACAGAACACGTTTTGGAATAGAACCTTACGTGAATAAGTCATATTAGGTAGAAAATGGATTTGAATGACTATGCAGACACTTTTCAGCCAATATTGAAGTGAGTTACAGTATCAGCGAGCCTCTCAAAGGTACGAGTCATAGTTGCAATGTTTATTTTGCACATGGTGAGGGGACACCACTTGTACCAAATTCCCAAGAAACTCCATGAAATAAATGGAGCCGGCTTATCCTCCAAAAGGAGTCAGCCGCAGTAAAGTAAAGTAAGTACGTAGGTAAACTGCTGTTTGTTTCACGTCAATCGATTTAACACGGTGCCTCGTTGTTATTCTTGGTAGCGCAGCACGACTGAAGTTAGTTAAAATTCCTGTAGCCTCCAAATAACATGGTATTGCAGTCAACCCTCGTTTATCGCGGTAGATAGCTTACAAGACCAGCCGCGATAGCTGAAATTCCGCGAATTGGGAACACCATATTTACAGTACTTATTTAACATGCATTCAGACTTTTAAAACTCTCTCTCTCTCTCTTTACGTACTGTTAACAAACCACTCTTTTACAGAACACGTAGGCATAGTACCCTAATCTAAAACAGGCACACATATTTAAATGTTAGAATATGGTTATTTTTTGTCATGTTAGTTACAACTTCAAATACAAGGTATGTACTTGTTTTATACAATTTTATGTTTGCTTTGTTGTTCGTAGACTAGGATATACTATTTTTTATTAATGCTTTAATGGAATTAACAAAATATTTTGGGTCTTCGTATATCGCGACTATACTCGACATTACCGGAAAATCCGCGGTATGTTTTCTTATTTTCTCATATGATATAATGAAAGCAATCCGCGATGTCATGAATCCGCGAAGTAGACAGGGTTCACTGTAATACGTAAGGACGAACAACACTGTCATAGGTAAATTTTGGAAAGCTTGGCGAAATAACCCTTTTTTGATACCTTAAAGTATATTTTGTATAACTTTTTATACATTGTTTTTTAATTTCAATGTGTTTGATCACGCGCTCTGCAAAATCCAGATGGCAATAGGATTTCATTTTCATTCGGGCAATGTGTTCAACGCAAGAGGCGCGATGGTATGCAAATTCGCAGCTAACATTATAATTTAATCCGGTTTTGCTAGATTCAGCCTGCATGCTTTGCTTTTCGTTTTGTCGGGAATTTTTTTCTCTTTTATCAATCAAGAGACCTGTGTTATAGGTGCGGTGGAGAAACAATTGATTATTTTTTTATTCTTTGTTCGATATGCATGCCATTACATATGCTAGTATCCAAGTCCTTGAACAAGGTCATTGCGCTGTCATTATGTGATAAATTTGATTAACGGTTCAGGCTGAGAACAGAGTTTGCTTACAATATTAACTTTTTGTAGCGTACTAACTCTTAGACACGAAGGAACCATATTCTCTGTGGCAGCATTCCGAATTTACTAATCTGCACTGCTGTGCACTTGGCAGTGGGAATTCATCTCCTCCGTGTAGTGAGCCCCAGCTAGCATTTCAATTCTAACTTAAAGTTACCTAAATCTTTCTAAGAATAATTAAAGTGGTAATAGCTTGTGTAGTTGCGGACAACAATTCTGCTTTGCTACTAAATGTATACAATTATTCCTTACCTTCCATCAAGCTATCTGTGGAGATCGCACATAAATGTAGCAACTGTATATACCAGAAAGATACAATATGCGATCTAAATGTGAAATAAAAATATCATGTTTATAATTTATTTGAAAAACATGTGCACCCACTTTCTGGCATTTCAATTGTGGATAGATTAGGTTTAATTATAAGAAACGATAAGTAAAATTATGATAAACCTTTACTATCAACATTGATACATTTGGATTTATACGTTAAATTATTTCTTTATTTGCGGTAATTAATCGCACCAATTTGTATTAAGCAACTTATAGTTTCGCAAATTTTAAATTCATTTCCTAAATAAATAGTCTATGAGTAAGAGTGCATGATATTATAGTGCGAGGAAGTTGTACAGAATATTTAAAAAAAGTGCAATGACACACGCGTCTAAGTTTAAGGAAGATCCCCCGACATACTCTCAGATATTTCTTGAAGGATTGCGCAGTGCGAGTGTCGCATTTTGAATCTCCACGCTGTTCATTGTTGGGTGGTCGCTTTGCAATAGTAGTTTCGCAAAGATCCGATTGATCTCCATTTCCAAGTAGGCATCGAGTTCGCCTTTTTGGTTGCTGGGGGCTAATTTGTTCTCTTCCTCACGCTCAGTTGGCTATAACTTAAAGCAGAAATCGAAGGATAGTTTTTCTCCACAAACTGTCTAGGTGATGGAAATTATAATCTTGTTGGTATGCTGTTTGTTGTTGATGCTACTATCACAGAGGAAATGGTTCAATTTTAACTTTGATTTCTAATTGCATGCGACTCGTCATCCTGAATACACAGAACCTTAGTTTGTTCTCTTTAACGTATATTTTTATTTGGTAGTAAATCATACATACTTACTCTTATCTATACTTATAAACCGTGTATGTGCTAGGTTTAAGACTAATTCTTCTATCCAATTGACAACTGTATTCATGATATATAGCCCAGGTGAGCTGGTGTCAACTTTTGGCTCGTGTTCTACATTTCTGTGCATTAACATAATAATTTTTGTGCAAGGTAAACCAGCGCATATTTTGTAAGTTCCTAAATATATTCATTCGGTGTAGCACGCACGTATTTGATACACTTGACCAGCCTCCATTTTTAGTATGTTTTGTCAGAAGGATCTCATACTACGTGGAATGCACTTGTAAAATTTTTGCATGTTTATTTGACATGAATGCGTATGCGTCAAATAATAGAACAAACTGCAGCTGCGGAAATTATTGTCGCCATTGGCCTAGGGCTATTTTGTTTTTGTGGTATCTTAACTACTGTTAAGTTTGCATGTCATATTTCTGTTTAAATTGCATTGGAAAGCTGAGCAACTATGATTGCTTAGCTGATATGTGTTTACTTATTTATGGAGAAAAGTCACGAAAATTCATGGCTACGCTTAGCTAAAGCAGCGAAATCATTTTCACGCATTTAGTTTGAAATTTATGGGGATTTAAAAAATTAATTGCCCATTATTATTTCTATCATTATTATTGGTAATAATAATAATACTAGTTTTAAGTGCGCATGCTTTGTTCACTTAATCAATTTTGAATTTTTTTATTGTTTATTTTGCATTGTTTAAAGTGCTGCTTTGCAATGTCTTGGTCAGCATGTGTGTTTATGCATATTTAGGGAATCGATTACTATATTGCATGCGTGGAAATGTGATTATATTCTTTTTTTAAGAACAAGCAGCATCATAATCGTTCTGATGCTTACTTGGGAAACGTTAACATTTCAAAGAATATTGTTCTTCTGTTTTAATCATGTAAAGATTATGTATTGTTAGATGTATATATTTATAGAAGATGATGATATCATTCATGTTTTTAGGCTTAAAAATAATTAATAATACATTAATGGTTTCTGAGAAAGTATATATATATATATATATATATATATATATATATATATATATATATAATCAGCATAGACTCAGTAGTGCATCAGGCAGCAAAGAAAATGCACCCAATAGACCGGTTTCATCCTTATTTTGGAACTCTTCCAGTACTGTCCATAATACAACGCCGACGAGATACGAAACTGAGCACATTTGCTTCGAAGTCTGCAACTCTATTCACTGCGCTATTCGTGCCGCATACTAAACGCATTTTAAAGTCGTATGAAAACTTTTGCTTTCTGTTTATCTTTTCCTTCACACGCAACCTATTTTGAAACTCTTTATCCCTGAAGTTCTAACTAACCACTCCAGATCTTTCAGTATACAAATTACACCATGCAACGTGTAGAAACTATATTGCATTAAAGTCTAATGGCATTATTTTGATTGTATGTATTTGGTCAATATAAAATATACATTACATCAAGTAGCTAAGTAGATTCCGCATTGTCGAGACTTTTTGCGATGTTAGCTTCTCTACTGCAGGTTTACACATTCGTCTAGGAGATTGTACCGTCCTATTATTCCACATTCTTCTACCAAATATATAGTGGTTAAAGGGCATAATACCGACACCTACTGATGAGTCGCCAGTAAGCACGAAACGAATGTGCATGAGATTATACTTTCCGTTCAGGTTGTCTTTGGTTTATCCTTCTGGTCACCACTGAACTAATTTGTTACTAGGTTTGCAACACCTAATACATACTTGCATGTATATTAGCTCTCCGCAACAAACAGTATTTAATTGTTATGTAATAGAACAACGTGTTTCAGACACCCATGTATTTAAACACATTCGTAATGACGCATCTGCATTTGTCTCTTGATTGTCAAATGCCATATCAGATTGGGTTCGTGTAATGTGCATGGTTTATATAGAACTAATGAGCTTGAATGCAGTTCACAAGCGTTAACAGCGGATTAGCGCTATTGAATCAAAACGTATGATTTGGTTAATCCAAAATAAACATTAAACTTGTTTAACGAAGTTTGCACTCATAGTCTTTACTGCAGCACTATCAATAAAGTTAGATGCAGTTTTATAGATGTAAAAGTAAACATGTTTACGAAAAACCCAGCTTGCTTGTATATATTGGGTATGGCGTACCAAGTGACAAGTTCGCTCAATTGGAACCACAAGTATATACCAGTCAGCCTTTAAAAATGTGTACTCTCATGTACACATACGATTCATGCTTACTGGCGATTCATCAGAAGAGGCCAGAATTGTGTCCCCGAACAAGTAATGTGAGACAGTTGGTCGGTACCATCTCCTATACGTATGAATATAAAAAGAGCAGGAGTGTCAAAATACCTATAAAAAGTTTAGCCATGCTTCTTTAAAGCCCGCTATTAATTATTTTACGTATCAAGCATATAAGGAACACCAAAACAATGATTTTGGAGTTAAGCCATATTTCAACGAAATTTAGAATGACGAGCAATTTCAGCTCCTGCTACTCCAGATAAGCATTATTCTCTGGCCTCGATTGACATCAGTTATCACATTTGCGTGGTAATCATGATATCATTCAGTGGAAAAATATAATAATTATACATTTTTTGTTGCGGAGGTCTAACTTTCATGCATTCATGTATTTTGTACCGGGTACATAGTAATAAGTCCTCTCGGGTAGGACCATAAGGATATACTAAATTCTGTATGTACAAAATGTTTTATTTTATGCACGCACATATGCTGGAGCCCGCATTACACCCAACAATTTTGTACAACTGATCGGTGCTACCTCCTATAGGCATGCATATTAAAACAGAAATACATCCAACTTCATATAGAGGCTAGCAACTTGCAATAGTTTCTATGACCAACATATCTTCACCTAATGATTAATTAATTTGGAGTGTACGGATGATTCGTATTGATGTGTCATCAGTAAGCAGGACATATACATGCAAGCGATTAAACCTATTGTTCATGTTAGCTTAGGCTATGCGCCAAAGGATGCAAGTACGCGAGGAGGGTTTGTATGAGCAGATTGGCTGGATTTCAGTTTTGAGAGTGCATTAATTAATTCTCCATTTGTTTTAGCGCATGCGTGTAGCTATTTTATTTTTCATCGTCTCGCCATCGTTTGTCACACAGTTATGAGTTCCGAACAGCTTGATATCCAGACTCTTGTTTCGTGATTGGTTCGTGTTGAATAATGTCGGTCAAACCTATACCGATTAAATGAGTGATAAAGTTAAATTTTGAAATTCACCAAAATCAACGGTTGGAGCTCATTGGATATCTCAGTTCACCTTAATTCGGCTTCCAGTTTAAGTTAATAA
>JAQBSW010010034.1:0-26043 GCA_029291075.1 Eudiplozoon nipponicum | reverse complement strand
AGGTAAACAATGAATAAAAACAAAAATACAGTCACAGTTAAATGCTGTTTGTTGCGGGGAACTAATATATATGCAAGTATGTATTAGGTGTTGCGAAACTAGTAACAAATTAGTTCATTTGTGACCAGAAGGATAAACGAAAGACAGCAGGAACGGAAAGTATTATCTCATGCACATTCGTTTCGTGCTTACTGGCGACTCATCAGTAGGAGCCGGTATTACGCCCTTTAACCACTATATATTTGGTAGAAGAATGTGGGATAATAGGACAGTACAATCTCCTTGACGAATTTGTAAACCTGTAATAGTGAAGCTAACATAATCTAAAGTCAACGACAATGCGACTTCAATGCTAACTCACACTATATAATATATACCGAGTCTGTAAAGGATACTAACACTATGGCTATTGTGTTAGTAACCGATACCAACATTACTGTACCGCAAAGGTACATGGTACTAAAATTCGGTACAATAATGTTGGTATCGGTTACCAACACAATAGCCATAGTGTTAGTATCCTTTACAGACTCGGTATATATATTATATAGTGTGAGTTAGCGTTGAAGTCGCATTGTCGGAGACTTTATATGATGTTAGCTTCACTATTGCAGGTTTACACATTCGTCTAGGAGATTTTACCGTCCTATTATCCTACATTCTTCACCCAAATATATAGCAGTTAAAAGCCGTAATACCGGCTCCTACTGATGAGTCGCCAGTAAGCACGAAACGAATGTGCATGAGATTATACTTTCCGTTCATGCTGCCTTTGGTTTAGCCTTCTGGTCACAACTGAACTAATTTGTTACTAGGTTCGCAACACCTAATACATACTCATACAGCCACAGATGTTTCACATAAACTCGAAGATAGCTTATTCTAAACACCTGATATTTGTTATGTATAGCACATTGGTCTATTTTGACTTTTAGAAAAATGTATGCCTGTATTTTTTTAATATAAAAAAATATAGGATCTATATATGATCCAACCAGGTGCCAATTAATGCGACAGGTAGTGACTTGGTTATTTGTATCCTAGAGCCTGGGAGCCATATGGTCGTAACAAAAAGGCTCTCACCAGGCGACTCACGAACGAACAAAAGCAGCATGGAATGCAATTGGCATGTTGGTAAGCACAATTTGCGCGCATGGTTGCATTAGCACTAATGACAGTCACCGTTAAAATTCAAAAGGAAAATTATAATTTGGACAAAGCATATTAGTAACACTATAATACCAACGAGATTCAAGATGACGCTGCCAGGCGGTTGTCAGGCAGAACATTTTTATAGCTACGGATCCTGTGAAATTAGGATACGCAATTCGGCAAATAAAAACAGACATTTACACTAACGATCCTTTGTTCTACTGTGTACATCCGTCTTATTGATGATCCATAGTACAATTAAACGAGCTAGACATTAATATCTAAAGCGTTTCTATTAAAAGCCATTGTCGTCCTTAACGTAATACAAAATGATTACCTTCCAGCATCATATGAAGCTGGCACAAACAGACATCCCGTTGAAGACGATACACTCTGTTGCATAGGTTCATTATTTGGCATAATTGCGTCCTCCTTAAATGAGGAAACAGCCTCCGTCAAACCACTTTTCCAAGTAACCCTTGACTCATTTTGTTTCTGCATCGCCGTTTCGTGCCCCGCAACCTCGGATGAAGAGTTGGGAAAAAATACGAGTGACGACGCAGTGCAACTTGGACTCGAAAGCTGCCTTGACAATATTCCAGGGCGTGATACCGGACGAGCTGGCACCGGCACCAATGACGAGCTGTCCATGGATTTGCATTGAGTGCGAACTTCTGACGAGACAGTTGGTGTGCTTAGGCTGCGAACAGTGCACTGAGAACGGTCCATCTCAGTTGTGGCAAAACACAGCGAAACCAGAACCTTGCTCAACTGTTTAATAACCTGATAAACACAATGAGAAAAAACAAAGAGAATAGGAAAGCGCACTGTGTAGAACTTCCTAATTAATGCCTAGACGTGTACATGTATATACTTGGGCCAAGTCGTCTGGCGTGTGGTAGTAATAAATATAATGTGACAGAGAGAAGAGCAAATGTAATCCTAAACCATGTAAAGAATTTACTATGATCTGTAATAAATATACTCACAGCCAATTTCTTATCCTGAAATGGTAAATACACATTCAGATTTAATTATTGGTTGTATTAAATATTCACTGACCAGACTTCAGATTATATAGCAACAAGATTATACGCTTAATTCACAACTGGTTCTCATTACGATAAAAAGAAGAAGTCTCAGAAATAAGTTGAACAAACAGGAGGAAAGTAAACCGTAAATGTTGAGTTGAAATGCTTAGTTCTGTCCTTCTTGTTGTGAAATTCGCCGCATTTTCCTTGTGTGGTACAATTGATAGCACTCGTAGGTCGGTAAAATCTTGAATCCTTTACATTTCCAAGTGCACCGGAGTGGAAAATCTTGTTCCAACGTCATTTTCAGACAAGCAGCTGATGGAGGGCTTCAAAATGAATGGACAAGTGAGAATCCATCAATCAAGGCCAATAATCGGTGCACTTGAAAATGTAAAGGATACAAGATTTTACTAACCTACTAGTGCAATCGATTGTTCCGCACAAGAAAAGGCGGTGAATTTCAAGAAAGATGTAATTTAAAAAGTGATGCATTTGGTGTTTCTGTAAGCCATCTAACATATAGGAACGTTTAACATTTCAATCCCCTAGTACAATTTAAATTTAATGTACTGTATGTGCCATTTTGTCGTAAGAAACTAGATGGGGAAAATTTGACATGAAAGAATCAGGTAGAGTCAACTAAAATCTAATTTGGTAGCCTAGGACCCGTTCGCCTACCTACTTGCCCAGTTATACAAAAACCAAAAGTGACCAATGTTTCACTGCCATATAACAATAAGAAGTGGAAATATATATATATATATAGTATATATATATATATATATATATATATATATATATATATGACAACAGAAATAATATTTTAGACAAATTATTAGTGAGATTTACGAGCATATCTTCATATTTTGTCGGAAGAACGGTTGTTCGAGTTTGCCTACATCTATTTGGGGTTTATTCTTATTTATTTTCCCGAAAAAATTTAGTGCGAATTTACAACGGCTAAGTGCATGGTTCAAGTCGGCATAAGTGTTCCACGAAGAACGACAATCCTGGATGCAAACACGCCGTCTTTAACTAATTTGTATGTAATCTATTTGAGTCAACCGTTGTCCGGGAGTTGGAGGACGCCATGCGGCGCAACGTTTAAAACTACGTCTGAAGATTGTTCTACTTAAATATAATCTATGCTCCTTGTAGCTATCCTAAAGCAAATCAACATTATCGTTGATGGTTTGTATTCGGAGTTTTCCTTCTTTTAGATAGTCTGCCAACCAAGGCTGATGAACACTATCTGCCCAGATGCCAGTGGCCAAAGTTTCCTTCGGCAGTCGAAACTTTCCCTTCACGCCTGGAACGCTTACTCTCATTCCGTCACTACACATTTAGCAATAAAATTTATTGCACAGTTAGACCAAACTCGAGGCTTCACATGAAACAGGATGATGGCTGTGTTCCTTTGAGACCCGGCAAGGTTCATACTAGCTTAGGCCCGCCGGTCGTCAGGCCAGAATTTCTATAACGAAGTGGATGGGGTTCACATGCACATAAACTTACTGCATACGAAACACTGCGTTATATGACATAGAAGAAATGTAAGTGGTGGGTTTTTGCAAATTTCCATTAGAATGGTCGTCCTTACTTTCTTTTCTCAGTGGGCAGAGTAAACTGCGAGACTTGGTTGTACTTATGATATAATACAGTAAAAACCGCAATGAAGCTCTCATGCTGAAGCCAGTTTTTCTAAAAGCTAATTTTTCTATAAATCGGTTGTGCAGAAGTCCAGTTTGCCTTATTTCTATACGCTATCTGGGTGCATATACTCATAATATCTACATCTTGCCCTTCATAAATCACTCTCCGTTAGTATTTCTTTTTCTTTAAATTATTCTTTTTATATTATGTTTTATGAAAAGTTATTCTTATCTGTTTTCCGGATTTTGTTTTCTGCTCTACACGGTGGTCAAGTGTCGCTTATTAAAAACTGTTTCTTTTGTATCTGTGACGAAGATGATAATATTCCAGTAGAATGACTCTTACCGTTTTTCTTCTTCTAGTTGTTGTTGGTGATTTTGAACGTGATGTTTAGCTTCTGTTACCTGAGATTCAACTGACATCGAAATGAAAAGATAAATATGCGACGCAAACAAGTCAATCAGTAGCAAACAGTCTTTTGATGCTTTACTCTCTTGCTTTCCAAAACATAGACAATATAAAGTGCAAGATATCGCCGTTGAGTTGAGTTCTGGTGAAAACAGAATGATCAAAATCAATCTTAAAAGATTCTGAAAGATCCTTAATAGTTTGAAAACGAGCCCAGGATTCTTTATCAATCTGACACCACATAGCTCACCGTAAGCATAGAATCGAAATCAGGTGTGTAATTCAGAACAACTCGAGCGGGTCGCCGAATCCGTTGGCTCAACCCGAAAGTGCGAGAAAGTGCATGAATTTGTTCCATCTATCTCATTCCCGATGGAAATTGTATTCGGGTTGGCTTAGTCGGTTTCTATAGCCACACACGAACCCTTCCGAAATTTATAATAGTGACAACTGTTTATGCAGCACAGAGAAAACTGAGACCACGATATTTGGCTGGAGTCCAGGTGTCTCATTTCTATGAATGATTACAATAGCACACTGCCTCTTAATCAGGACGGCTGATTCGTGACAACCATTGCATACAATATGATTAAGAGGTTTGAAAAACAACGAAATATATTGCCCAAGTATCAAAGAGTATAGATAATCAAGCCTATTAGAGTTTTATTATATCTAAATTATTCATAGTGCTGAAAGAGCCGATAAACTATGTATGCCAGGCGCAAAAAAGACGTGTTAGCCAACAACGCTAGCAATTGTGCACAAATAAATTTTAAATTAGATATATCATTCCAAAGACATATTGTAACACAAAAGCGTGTAATGAAAAAACAATGCTTCCATTTCTGTACAATGCGTGGAGTTGAAAAAAAATCAGCGGTAATTTTGACTTTCTTCAACTAGCAAAGTAAAACGTTAATACTGTAGAGGCAAACACAACTCACATTATTATACGTATGCTGAGCGACTATCCATCCGGGTTCTCCGGGTGTGTCCAGAACTTTAATTAGCTCTAAATTGTCTTGCGAATCATCCAGTCCAGAGTTCGCACCATAAACACCCGCCGCTCCTTTAAACTTCTTAGAGCTTGTATTAACAGTTACAGCTTTAGGACCTCCAATACCAAAATCACTTCTTTCTTTACAACAACTATCACTTTCAGCAGTGCTTGAAGCCGATTTCTCTGTGTCTACGTCTGGTTCGCCTTGTGACGGTAAATCGTTAGGATCCACGAACGGCTGACCAGTAGCTGTCAACAAAATCACACCTGGACAACAAAACCTTGAATCAGAAGTATTTGAAGCCTGTAAGTCCATGTCGACATCTGTCCTACTCGATAACTGCAACTTCTCAGTCGAACAGGCATTAAAATGTCCCACGCTTGATTCACATTCTGCTCTTCTTCGACAGTAAGGCATAGAAGTTGGATGAGCACAGACATTCATCGTGGCATGTTGATGCTTACACCCGGAGGAAATAACTGAGCTTGAAGCCTGAGGTTGAGATGCGGCGCTATTTGTAACTGTTGAATTAAAAGAGCTCTTCATGCCAGGGCCAAAACGAGAGCACACAGTTTGGTTTTTGTCCAATATGTTGTTTGAAGGATAAAGGCAAGAGCCCGGTATTAATTTATTATGACTAGATAGCACATGTGTAGAAGAACTAAATGGACAGAGAGTGGGCGGCATAGACAGTTCGACACCGTGTCCATTTACCGAATTTGTCACCTGATCGCGGCAAGAAATTTCATTGGTTGACAAAGAGTTTTCCATTGAAAGTGCTACATTTTCAGGGCAAACACCTGGTGATTTGCAGAATGAATTTGAATTGTCAGCATTCTGGTAAAAAAATAGAATAGAACAGCACATGATTATATTATTACTGCATTCCAGATTAATACAATATCAGAACAGTACTGAAACGAACTCTTACTTTAGGCAATAGCCTAAAAAACAGAAGGAGAAAAGAGAACCCTTGAACACATCAGCAGTATATCAGCTAAATTGTAATGGTTGTAATTTTAGGCATTTTGGAGAGCCATGTGTACAATGAAGGTTTGACGAGAAGAAAGTAGAAAGACATGCAAATATGGAAATATTCAGAGATTAGAGTTAGCTAAGCACTCACAGGAGACGGGCCATCACATAGACTGGGAAGATTGTAAATGCATTTCAATATGCAATCAAAATAAATTAAAATGGTTAATTTAATCAAGTTTTTAATCTTATTATCAGCACTAGACTCATTATGCACATACATCTGTCAGTATAACCTAAGCATTTTGTCGTGCAGAAAAGGAAATTCATCCAGCATACCAGTTTCGTCCTTATTGTGAATTTATCACGTACTGTTCAGAATTTGACGTGGACAGGGCTCGAACCTGGGCAGGTCTGCTTCGGAATCTGATGCTACAACAACTGAGCCACATTATCGCACACCATAACATTTTCAGTTATATAGTAAATAATGTTTTTGCTTAGCCTTTCCATTAGTTGGAGCGTATATGGCATCTCTTTAGACCTAAAGTTCTAACTAACCATCCCAAATCTGTAATTAAAGAGCAGACACAATGCTACATAGAAGAGTGTTATTTATTTTAACATTTATATTATTAAGTAGACATTGGTTGCGCGGGCGGTGATAGAAACTACTTTAACCAGTTTTGCGATCTAGATATAAACACCTGACCCATTATCTACATACATTTGTCAGTATAAACCAAGTATTGTGTAGTATGGAAAATGCAATTCATCCGGTAGACCGATTACGTGATCAAGGTCAGAGTTTATGGATTTGCTGGAGTAACAGGTGTTCTGAAGTAGATGAAATTGTCAACTTTGGTCAACTTTAGCATGCATTGAAACTAATAGTGTTGGTACCATGTACTTTTTCGGCAACCATAGTGTAGGTATCGGGTATTGACACAATAGCCATAGCGTTGGTACCCTTTACCGACTTGGTATATATTTATTATATATAATGAGTTGGCTTTGAAATCGCATTGTGTAAATCTTTATATGAAGCTGTATCTACTACTGCAGATTTACATATTCGTATAGTAGATTGTACTGCCTAATTGTAATTCTCAATCTTGGTGAACTTTAGCATAGTTTAAAATCGACTCTTTTGGTACCATAAACCGACTCGGCAACCATACGGTTGGCACAAAAATTACCTATTTGACAACCAGTGTTCGTAAAATGTACCGACTCGGCAGCCATAGTGTTAATACAATTTAAAGTCTCGGTATATATTACATATAGTGAATCGGCTTTGAAGTTGCATTGTCGAGAAATGTATATGAAATTAACTATATTATTGCAGGTTTACACATTCGTATAGTAGATTGTACCGTTCAATTGCCTCACATTCCTTGACCAAACATATAGGGGCTATAGGTTGTCGTATTGGCGCCTACTGATGAGAAGTCACTGGTGGGCTTAATAGACCATATATCAGATTTAGCACAAGATTAAGCCTGAATAGGTGTCAGACACTTACCACGGCCTCCGCTGCATTCTCAGATGCTAAACAAGTCTCACCAAGGCCAAGCGTAACCTCTTTTATAGAGGAAGACCGATGATGCGATGACGATGCTGATGTTGCCACCCTCGAGAAGGCATGTACGCGTGAACACTGAGAAACTGAAGTTAAACAATGGCTATCCGCGCTATAAGCAGAGGCTTCTTTTTGTTCGACGTCTGTATTACCATCCGTGGCATAGTTCGAAATGGCGGGACAACCACTTAGATTAATAAAACATTCCGTACAACAACAGCAGCAATAACAGCACCAACAGCAGCAACACTCGTGAGAAAGACAAGAACACTGAAACTGGACTGAGTGAGACAAACCAGACTGGGCATGACAATTTGAGCGGTCACCCGGCAACGATGAGTTATCGATCGTAGAATTTGGGTGTTTAATAAAGGAGATATCAATATTCGGCGCAGGAAGTAGTGTTGGTGTGTCCGGTTGACTATGCTCTGAATCGACACCTAATCAAAAATAGAAAAAAGTTGTTTGAGCAGAAAAGAAAAATTTAAGATAAGAATTAACTCAAGATAGCGCATAATGCAAGATCGCGCAGTTGCAAAACACTCGATTAAATAGACAAGTGATTCGTAGAAGGTCTTAACGAAAAATGTTTACGAATAATTTCAACCATAGAAGGTGGATGGCCTTCTTTATTAATATTATTAGTAGCACAGAAGGCCAAAAGTACTAAAGTTAAAAAACGGAGGCCTGTTTCATGGCACAAAACAGTAATTGTGATTAGATTCGTTCTTGTCCTATGAAGGAGTTATCACACAAACTCCAAACGAGTATATAAGTAGCACGGCCCTATTTATGTACATTAACATAATAATTTTGAGGTTAAAAACCTCATTTTAAGAATAAAGCGAACCATCGTTTATTGCGGTAGATAGGCCCCAAGACTGGCCATCCCCTCCTCAACGTGGTACAACGGTGTCAACCATGTCTCGATGGCCGATCGTACATGGGCTAACGGGGCTATGGCGGTGGTGTCACCAGGGCGTGGTGGATTTCCGACCGGTAATCGGATCTCCTATAAAATACCACATGAGCCCGACGACGGCACCATGACTCGGCGTGTGTTCCCCGCCACAAAAGGGTTCAACAGCCACAGGATTACATGGACTCCTGGACAGTACCCCGTACTTCCGAATGGCGAATGAGCTCTCAACAGCCACCGGCAACCATGCAACTTGCTGCTGCCTTGCAGACTGCGCTTGGATGTGCAAAGGCTAGAGATGCGTCCTCGATCAAAAAGCCGAGTGGTGAGGGGATACCACTTGTACCAAATTCCCAAGAAACTCCATGAAATGTCACATGGAGCCGGCTTATCCTCCAAAAGGAGTCAGCCACAGTAAAAACAAAAAAACTGGCCACGATAGCTGAAAATCCACGAAGTAGAGACACCATATTTACAGTACTTATTTAAATTGTAATCGGACTTTTAAAATCCTCTCTTTACGCACTGTTAGCAAACCAGCCTTTTATGAACACGTACATTATCCTAATCTAAAACAGGCACAAAATTTAAAAAAATATTGTTCTTAATATTTGCATGTCATCAGTAACCATTGGAACCAATCACAGACCGTCTTACATCGCACTTCGTCACCGAGCTGCTACGATTTGTGTTTTGCCAACAACAGGGTGGTAAGTAAACGAGTACAGAACTGTTGAATGTATGGTTCTTTTTTGTAATGTTAGTTACAAATTCAAATACAAGGTATGTAACGTCCTATTATCCCACATTCTTGACCAGAATATATAGTGGTTAGAGGGCGTAATACCGGCTCCTACTGATGAGTCGCCAGTAAGCACGAAACGAATGTGCATGAGATTATACTTTCCGTTCATACTGTCTTTGGTTTATCCTTCTGGTCACAACTGAACTAATTTGTTACTAGGTTCGCAAAACCTAATACATACTTGCATATATATTAGTTCTTCGCAACAAACAGTATTTAACTGTAATATATTGAATTGAATGATGTCATGCTTTCCGCGAAATGTGATAACTGATATCGATCAAGCCCTGAGTGTATGGATTTACTGGAGTAACAGGTGTTCAGAAATTGTTGTAATTCTCAATTTCGGTGAACTTTCATCATCATCATCATTTCCAGCCACACAAAAGTCAAGTGACTAATGTTTCACTGCCATATAACTATAAGGAGTGAAAAAAAGTATATAAGTGAATTTAGATAAATTATTATTGAGATTTACGAGAGAGGGAGAGGGGTAGAGAGAGAAGGAAAACCTTGCTATTATAAGTAAATTTATCAGGATAACTCACAGAAATGAGGCAAACTAAACCTCTCCACAACACCATTATGGCCAAGTTAGCATTCGGGCAAGGCGACATCAGCAACACAGCTTCTTTGCGGATTTCACCGTATCACGTCATAAACAAACCGAACCTCGCAGCTAACGTTGCCCTACTAAGAAAAGAAAGTTACGAAGATGATTCTACTATACATCTGCAACAAGATCGCCACTGAGCTCAATTCGCTGCCATATCGCTAAGGGTTTCTAACCAAGAACTGTGATGTGCACGGGGACCCCATCCCGGCAGATGAGTGGATCCTATACTACCCAATTTGGATGTGACTTTAATTGTTTCTGCCATGTCAAAATCTGCCCACCTTGTTTCTTACGCCAATTTGGTGCTGGATGAGAGAACAGAGCTCTATGGGGCAATCGGAATGAGGGCATACGCAAAACGTGACCGAGCCAACGAAGTTGATGGAGCCTTATTTGTTTTTCTAAAGACGAGCTCTTATTGTCAGATCCAAAAATACGTCTACGGATGTCATCGTTAGTTATTCGTTGTTGATAACCAACATGTGCTATACTTCTCAAACAACGATGATCGAATGCCTGTAAGCGTCTCAAATCATCAATTCTAAGAGGCCAAGTTTCACTATCGTATAGTAAGACTGCGCGTACAGATGCATTTTAAACACGACCTTTAAGGCAGAGTGAAATATTTGCGTTTTTCCATAAATGACGAAGGTTCGAGAAAGCTGCTCCAGCTTTTGTGATCCGTAATCTCACTTCTTCGGACCTATTGCCCACGTTATTGATAGAGCTTCCAATATATGTAAACCTGCCGACTATGTCTAGATCTTCATTCTGCAGTCGCAACATTGGGGTGAATGGTGGGTAATCCTGTAACAGTATCTTACATTTAGAGGTTGCGAATTTCATACTGAAAGATGGAAGAACGTCTGTTAATTTATTTAAGGTGGCCTGGGCAGCATCCTGATTGGTGAATAATAGTACGATATCGTCCGCATAGTCAAGATTGACTAGTTTATTGCCCGTGAGAACTTCAACTTCAGCGTCCTGAATGTGTGAGAGAGTGTTGTTCATAATAGCATCGATTACAAAATTAAACAAAAATGGGGAAAGTGGACAACCTTGACAACTTTAGTATAAATTTATATCCATCAGGTTGGTATCATGTACCGACTCGGAAACCATAGTGTTAGTATCCGGTACTCATCGATTTCAAAAAAGGTATCAGTTACTAACACAATAGTCATAGTGTTAGTATCCTTTACAGACTCGGTATATATATTATATAGTGTGAGTTAGCGTTGAAGTCGCATTGTCGTAGACTTTATATGATGTTAGCTTCACTATTGCAGGTTTACACATTCGTCTAGGAGATTGTACCGTCCTATTATTCCACATTCTTCTACCAAATATATAGTGGTTAAAGGGCGTAATACCGGCTCCTACTGATGAGTCGCCAGTAAGCACGAAACGAATGTGCAGGAGAATATACTTTCCGTTCATGCTGCCTTTGGTTTATCCTTCTGGTCACAACTGAACTAATTTGTTACTAGGTTCGCAACACCTAATGCATACTTGCATATATATTAGTTCATCGCAACAAACAGTATTTAAGGTATGTACATGTTTTATACTACTTCACGCTTGCTTTATTGTTCGCAGACTAGGAAATAATATTTTTTGTTAATGCTTTAATGACATTAACAAAATATTTTGGGTCTTCATATATCGCGAATATCTTCGAAATTACTGGAAAATCCGCGATATATTCTCGTATTTTCTCAAATAATATAATGAAAAAAATCCGCGATGTCGTGAATCTGCGACAATCGATCCGCGAAGTAGAAAGGGTTGACTGTACACTTGTCAGCCCACCATCATATCATTTTAGAGCTAAAATTGTGGTGATAAAAGTAAATAACTGGAACAATTCTAACAGCCAAATCAGGAATAACCGCACGCATGATGAAAGCAATTATTTGCATCAAGTTTGAAGGTATGAAATAGGCGTCAACCACATAATTTCAACCAGTCACACTATACGCGTGTAGATAGTGGTGGTTGGTCTGTTCTGTAACTAGTGCATATTGCTTCTTTCTTATTTTATGCCCGTTTTCTATTTTAAAGAGCTAGAGAAGATGTAGAAAATGTGGCCATTTAATTGTCTAGCAGTAGTCCTCCATTTCACCTCCAAAACCACTTGAAGCCTTTAACATATCATCAACCGAACTGAAAATGAACACATAACAGAAAGTATATTGATGCGTACAATGACTCTGACTGAAGTTGGTTTTCCGTAAAGTTCGGGGATCGTCTGAACCCACACTGTGAAAGAAAAAGCATATGTTGCATTTATCAATCATAATATAATATTTAAAACCAAATAAAATCAGTATTTTACTTGGGCTAGTCAAAGGCGGGCAGCAAACCGACGAATCTGAAAGCATATTGCTCGATAATCTACCGTCTGCTTTGTCACCAGCATGAACAAAAAGAGGAGTCGGTTGCAGCAGCGGTGTGGGAGTGGTCTGTTGTGAATCTGTCAAGTTGGCGTCAACAATGCATGAATGATGTATTTTCAGTTTTGTCTGTTTAACAAAACCGGAATTTCCATTTGGAGCACAAGCGGAGCGAACTGCAGTTTGTTTGCAATCACACATGGCACAATCGGAGAGGCGAGAACTAGTCTGCTGACACTTCAGACCACAAGAAGGATTTAAAGTTGTCGATCGCCTTGGATTGTGCGATCTAGGTCCAATGGGAGGTTTTGCAAACAAATTGTTCGGTATATGAAGTTTGTCTAACACCCGGATGCCCTTCCAGAGGTCATCGTATGGCAAAATAAGGCGCGGACAGATACAGCGGAGAAAAAGGATGTTGCAAAGAGCTTCCTCTGCATTGCTCTGAATGAAGGGCTAAAAATATATACGTACACATAATTGAAGGTAGGAGAAATGTAAACTATATTTCTTCTCAATGCCCTCATGCACTAAAAGTAATTGATTTGTGTATAAGTGCAGCTAAATATAACTGACCGTCTGGTGTAATCATCATCATCATCATCTTCATCATCATTATTGTTGTCATCATCACCACCACAATCGTCTTCACTTTCGCCATCATCGTCGTTATCAACATCGCCAACATTAATATGACCAATATCATCATAATCACCATCATCATCGTCGTCGTCCTTATCATCATATTCATCATCATTGTCAACATCCTCGTCATCATCTTCAACTTTATTTTCATCATCATCACCACAATCGTCTCCACTTTCGCCATCATCGTCGTTATCAACATCGCCACCATGAATATGACCAATATCATCATAATCACCATCATCATCGTCGTCGTACTTATCATCATATTCATCATCATTGTCAACATCCTCGTCATCATCTTCAACTTTATTTTCATCATCATCATCATCATCATCATCATCATCATCATCATCATCATCATCATCATCATCATCATCATCATCGTCATAATCATCATCACCACCACCATCATAATCATCATCACCACCATCATCATCGTCGTCGTCCTTATCATCATATTCATCATCATTGTCAACATCCTCGTCATCATCTTCAACTTTATTTTCATCATCATCACCACAATCGTCTCCACTTTTCGCTCATCGTCGTTATCAACATCGCCACCAATAATATGGATCATCATCATAATCGATCATCATCGTCGTCGTACTTATCATCATATTCATCATCATTATCAACATCCCGTCATCATCTTCAACTTTATTTTCATCATCATCATCATCATCATCATCATCATCATCATCATCATCGTCGTCATAATCATCATCACCACCACCATCATAATCATCATCACCACCATCATCATAATCACCATCATCATCGTCGTCGTCCTTATCATCATATTCATCATCATTGTCAACATCCTCGTTATCATCTTCAACTTTATTTTCAACATCATCACCACAATCGTCTCCACTTTCGCCATCATCGTCGTTATCAACATCGCCACCATGAATATGACCAATATCATCATAATCACCATCATCATCGTCGTCGTACTTATCATCATATTCATCATCATTGTCAACATCCTCGTCATCATCTTCAACTTTATTTTCATCATCATCATCATCATCATCATCATCATCATCATCATCGTCATAATCATCATCACCACCATCATAATCATCATCACCACCATCATCATAATCACCATCATCATCGTCGTCGTACTTATCATCATATTCATCATCATTGTCAACATCCTCGTCATCATCTTCAACTTTATTTTCATCATCATCACCAGAATCGTCGTCACTTTCGCTATCATCGCCGTCATCAACATCACCACCATGAATATGACTAAGTTTATAATAAGCATAATACTCATTTTTAACATCGTCATCATATTTTACGTATTAGTTAGATAGTTATAGTATGGAGTTAAAGACTGAATGTATGTCGTGTTACCACTGGAAATGAGGATCAGTCTATTTTTTGGTTTTCTGGCTACTATTCAGTACCTCATTTCCAGTGTCATCTTAAGGAACATAATGACACACACCAGATTTAAGATAATGTCTGGTACTGGAAATGAGGTCTGAAACATAGCTAGAATACCAAGATTAAATCGAACCTCACTTCCGGTAGTTAATACGAATCATGTGGAAGCCTTCGGAGTGAGGGGACAAATCAGCCCCAGTCACTAGGAGGCCGAACTCAACGCGCACTTGGAGATGTAGATACATCAGATCATTGCGGAGCTGAGATTGCAATTCAACTAACCAATAAAGAAACTTGTAGTTACGCGTATGCAATTAGAGGAATTCTATTTGAGAAACCAGGCCTAATAGGAATGCAGCTTTCAAGAAACTTGTAACATGGAAGATGAACTGCTAAATTTTGTATGAAAATTACGTTAGAACATATATGGCCATAATTAATAGCGTGTGTGGATAATAATATTAGTATATATGATCACAACTCCCCCATTAATATGTATGACTGTAGTCAATATTAAAGCCTGTCTGCGGTAAATATACACAGTTGATTAAGAACTATTGTCTAAGAGTTATGCACGTGAGCTATATAAACGAACAGTTTTTTTATTGTCTCTAAATCCGAATGCAGATGATTCGCTTAATTAATACGTTTACTTAGGAGAATGTAACCGCTGCAGTTACTGTGAAGTTTGCCATCGTGCTATGCTGATGATGTTGAAAAGTGAAAACACGCCAGTACGTGTAACTTGCGTTAGTTTCGTTTTTTGGTGACAGGTTAAAAGAATCGGTTCGCAAACATTCTTTACATAATTTTTATCACCCTCCGAGCAATCTACAATAGTATATAAATTTTACAGCTTACATTCCAAGCAAGCACAATGTATGTGAGTATACTAGGAATGAGAGCGTTATTTTGGTTTATAACAAACTATGCATGCATTGCGACATGAACCCTTGTTGATTTAAAGAATTGTTACCATCACCCGCGCAATCAATTATTGTTAAGTTGTATTGCCTATATATGTATATGTGGCGAAAGCTACAAACAGTTAATGTTCGTGACTGCATAGAAATTGTACAGTCGACATTTCCAGTCAAGTTCAATGTATGCGAGACTGCTAGAGGTGAGAGCCGCATATCTAAATTTGTTTTCCATATATATTAAATGCGGTTTGATCCTCGATAGTCAGTTTGCCGTCGTACTCTGATGATAATCAAGGAAGGCCGAAACGCGTCAGTGCGTTGCGGCTGGCGGTAGTTTTGTTATGTTGTTCGACGACGGGTAAATACAATGGGATTGGTGTTTACTTCAAGCTCGCAAACTTGATTTAAAGAAAAGTTAATAGACTTGCTTTAAATCATACGAGCCTAAGTCTAGAAGGCATACTTCACAGTCCTCTACACAGAAGCCTCTTTGTCAAGATATCATAGTATCTTGGCTGCACCGTTTACATGCAGCCAGGAACATTAAATTGCTGCAGCATTCGCCACAAGTACAGAAGTTATAAAATGTAGATTATTGACTGCGAGGGCGGTGATAACAACTATTAAAATAAAGATTGTTGACAAAATGAAACCAACCCACAAATTATTTCACCAGTCCTATATAATCACAAAACTACTGTCAGTCGAACGACTAACAAAATAAAAGGATATTTATGTTAAGGTCAAATCATCAATCTTGGTTTTTTTTAAATGATATCACAACCGGAGCAATCAATGATTGTTCAATTTTTAACGGTCTACATGATTAAGCATTGATGATAAATATTGGTGATCAATAATGTGTTTAGAACATTATAAGTGTTTTATTTACCGTAAAATAAGAACAATATATACACAGTCAATGCATTATAAGAACCCTGTGTACTTATTCCACATTACTTGACCGACTACTTTGAGTGCGTGGAGTGTAATGCCGAAACTTATTGATGAGCAGTCCGTAAGTGCGAAACCCATGGGTCAATGGGATTGCACTTAGCGCTCATACCAACTGTGGTATTATTTAATGGCTCTATATGGACTAATTTGTTACTGGATACGCAACACCAAATTGATAAACTGAAGTGAAAGTAGCTATGTCACACTGTGCTATCTCATACACTCAGTTTGACTTAGCCAAAATTAAGAGCAGGTGATTTTCAGTAATCACAGAATTGAAAACCTTTAAAATACATAAAGCTTAAGAGTTTAAGTCAACTTACCAAAATCGCTGCGTAGATGAAGCGAAGCTGCACAGGCATTTCCTTGGCGTTTAAGTATAAGTCGTCTAGAAGCGAATTCAACAGGAACAGCAACCATGAGTCTTTTAGACCAACATTGGCCACAGCAGGCAATGACTCACATTCATCCTCGGCAATAGCATCGGCAGATTCCGTGATTTTCCCCAACGCCGAGGACGACTGAACAACTGTCGAAGGATTAGAGTGGTTGGATGAGCTATGCGAACGCGAAATCGATCTCTGTCCGGTATTTGCACTGTGATATGGTTGGTGAGGATTTAAATGCAGGGCACGGTGATGACAACAAAAACTACTATGCCTAGATGTGATCTCATCGGGATTCGAGATTTTAATTGTTTTATGCGTAAAGAAGTGCGACGAAGCTGACTTATTTATATCTTGTGAATGAGAAAAGCCTAAAGATGAGGACTGTCGAACGGGTGACAAGTTTAACGGTTCGAGTGTGGAGCGCATCATAGCAGAATTCGATAATTTTGGAGCTGAAACTGAGCAAGCCTGGGCGTGCTCTATAATAATAGCAGAAAAAAATAATCATAGCATAGTAAATTGTCCGGTCTGTGTGAAGATCATGCAATTAGGAAAATACATAGAATCAGCTTCTCAAAATTCCACTGGGAGAGTGCAGGGCATCACAGGCATAAAAATGAATAAAATTTAATTGTATATTATACGAAGTCGCCAATTGCACATTATACCTAATTTCAATTTGGCGGAAAATCTCACACATTTCAATAAGGAATCACACAAAGTGCTCAGCAGTACAATTTACATAATTTCTTTACTACGAATAACTCTCGCAGGAGATGAGCTGGCTGCATGTCTTATGCTATTAAAGCTTATTGGGAATGTGGTGAAAAAGGCGTCCACAGTACCATTCTTAACATGGACTTGGGAATTTTAACTGCGCAGTTTAACTTCTAAATTCACGATTTAATCTGATCTCATTGTAGAAAGCCCAGAACCACCATAAAATGTCTTAAACTACATGTTCAATCAGTAAAATAATAATGGCCATAAATGCAAGTAGATGATACTATAATTATTGTTTTGAGACTAAAAGAAATAAGAACATAATCGAGGTAATTTACACGAAAGACACCCGCATATTAATAAGCGAATAATTTTGGCAGTAAAAACGATTCTTGAGTATAAAATGATACATGCGGAGATTGAAAGACGATTATTTCCACTACTAACAAAAATTTCAACCAAAGCATCGACAACACTAAATATAACGCGCGTGACTACTGTCGCAGCTAGAGTAACGGCAAGAACTTGTAAATGATAATACCTGTCTGTTTAAATACGCGAACTGAAAATGTAAGACTTATGCTAAGGCTTCAGAACAGCATTAGATCTCCACCGAAATCGTGGGGGATCAGCAAAAATAGCTGGAAGAACACAGCGTAAATGATGGCGAGAATCAAGCCGCGTCCGGCCATCCCCTATATTATGAGCACGTGAACCCACTCAGTGAAGACAGAAAGCGGCGAAAATAATAGGAGAATTTTAATTATATTGCTAAATGAATAACAATAATCCTACAATCACCTGAAAGGTCTGGAAAATATTTCGGCATAAATAGGTATGGACAACGGGTAGTCCAGTCTAAAATTTCTAAGGCATTGACAAATAACTTTACGGAACTCGGGCCGTTCGTAAAAAAGTCACGAAATACATATTAGAAAGACATAGAAGGAAGCTGAGAGGATTGTGCTAACCATTCAGACTGATGTAAGTTCAGATGAAAATATAATTAAATAGGTAGCAAAATGAATATAAAAATAAACGTCTTCAACTAAACATAGAATTCCAAACTAGAGTTAGAATTAAGTGCGATGAGCCATAGCATTGTAGCAATAGCCACCTTTAAGGCCGAGAACGCTCAAAGTGTCCTAGCTAGGGCTGACGTGAATACAACACAAAGTCTTCGTAGAAGTGCACGAATTAAGATGAAGCAGTCAGCACAATGATGAAAGCAGCTTTCGAGCCGCAGAAGTGAATATAAAATTATAAATATTTGTATTTTGTTCAACTAAATGGACGCGCTTTATACGAAAAAAACTTCTATAAATAATTGATTAAAAATAAAGCATTTGTGTCGAGTTGAATGAAATGGCTTCTGACGGATTGGAAAACTTAGTCAGAGTGTTGTCTGCACAACTGAACACATTGACTGATGAGTTAGGAATACTTAAGTTTCGCTTGGATGACACAATTATAATAAATTCTGCAGGAAGCCGCACAAACGACTCAACCAGTATAGGTGAAAACAACAAGCATGTAATCACATGCTAATGTTCACAAAATAAAAATTACCAACAATTCTCGCATTACCTTTAATGTTACGCGTATCAATAACATTAACAGTAGATCGCCGAATTAATCTCTGTCTATCCAACAAATGCATTTCATCGCTAGTTAGCGGTAGTTCTTCAGATGACAAAAGTTGTTTCTGACGGTGTTCATCCACGGGAACATCAATTTTAGCCTTTCTGGTACTATCGATAATTGCGGAAAAACAAGGGACAGCAGCCGTGTTACCTAATTTATGATTGTAATCCGTACCAGAAAGCGCTACTCTAGGCCGCGAAAGCACATTTTCTTTGTCAGAACTCGCCACACTATCTAATTCGTATGTCGTAGTATTGCCTTCGAGATCTCTATGCGTACAAACGGGCTCCATGACTAGTGTTGAAGATGACGGAACAAATGATGTTTCGAAGTTAAGAGTACAGTTTTCACCCGATGGAGCAGGATGAACTGGGCAAGATAGGTCATCTACTTGTTTACAAATGCTGATCGCTCTACTTGTCGCGGTAACTGATGAAGAATTCGACGCATCCGAAGAGGATGAAAGAAACGGAGGAAACGACAATAGCCAATGCGAAGGAGACGTGGCAGCGAAAGACGCGGACGTAGATGATTCTAAAGACGAAGAGGATGACCCAGCCTTCATAGAGTCATTATGATGAGAGTGTAAGCAACATGGATCTGGCGAGAGGCAATCTTGCGCCGCTGTTAAAGATGAGCAAGTACTGATATTCTGCTTCAAATTTGTATTGATAGTAGGCTCTTTTTCTTTCGCCTCAGCTGTTGTCTCTAATTCGCTATTTATCTCCACATCTAGTTTGATATGATTTGCTTCATTATTTAGTTCCATACCCGCTACTAGTGGCTTTGAGTTATTGACTTGTTCAGGAGAAGTTATACAGCCTGCAATGAAACCATTTTCCACACGAGACTCTTGTCCACGTATTTCACTGGTGCTTTTAAAGACAGAACGAGCACTTGGAACTAATACATTGTCTGTAAGGAAGACAGGAAATATTATAAAAAAATATATATATAATTTAACCCAAACACACACAAACTTTACTTAGTTAATGCGTAATATTGGTGCAACCCTAAAAGTAACCAAGTCGCGTTTTCGTTTGTATAAACGTCCGTATATTAGTAAAATCAACTGATGTGCACATACGTCAATGGGGTTGCACAGCGGTTACATATATTTATTTTACAAATTATGTAGTTTATTTTGGTGGTCTGTAAGATCAAGACATTTCATTCATATTTCCAATTTTAGCTTACAACTTACCCCTGACTCTAAATAAGAAAACTTACATACCAACTCCCAAATGACTTACTAGACTTTATACTCAAACACGAGTCAGACAAGTGTTACAGTATTTTAAGATCTTACTCATAAAAATATGGATCTGCATCATGAATAAGAAAGAAAACACCATCAAATAACTCTCAGGCTAAAATTTTACACCAGCTTTCATAACGGCGTAAACTTGTTGCATCAATAAGCCAGCGTACATTGTTATAACCGAAAAAACACCAATAGAACACCAAGGGCGCTAAAGATTTCGCATTGTGACTTTGCGCAGACAAGGTGGCGGGCACTTGTTTAAAAAACGTTACCTTCCGGCTCAATACCACAACTACTGCGACCACACAGCATGACATTAATGTAAAATACTGATGATGAATTGTTACCAAACCTTGAAATTCAAAGATATATATATGGGCTGTAAACAGTCATTAGATTGTACGTTTCTGTCTATTACTGAATAACAGTTAGGACAAGAATGAAACTGTTTTTCAGTAACAAAACGGCCTTTCTAATGCAATAGAGTGCTGAAAATACTCCATTAATATAACATTCTATAACCATTTGTTTCCTTAACTTCCTAATTCAGGTTACCATTATTATGGTACATTCGTATCTAATTATACGTTATATAAGCATGCTTTTTAAATTCATTCATGCAGTGGGCTCAATTTCAAATAAATAAGCGTTAATCTCCGTTATTGGATTTCAACTCACCAGCATATAACAAGTCAACGTCTGGTAAATCCAGTTCGTCGTCTCGGAAACCTCCATACGTTGCTCCAATATCGCACCAACCGAATGTGGCCTCTTTAAGTGTTCTGTGTCCTGACATATCATCGGCACACTTTCTCCTTCCAAATCTACATTCGCTGATACAATAAGATTGCTTTAAGTTCATATTCTCTTCCGGGGCCCATTTGTCATTACGCTGAGATAACTTTGAAAAATCCACACAACGAGAACATTGGTTAGGTTCACCACACAACCGACTGTCTGACTGCAATTTTGGCTGCTTTCTAGATTCCGAATCACTTGCACAGCCATTCACAAATGAATCAGTTTGAGCTTCGTACCTCATAACTGTCGGTGTATTGTTTGGCAGTAGAAATTGATGATGGAAAAATCGCGGCGAAATGACATCAATGTTGCTGGACTGGATATCACCATCTGCCACAATTTCGGAGGCACCAAATGTTCCAAATATTTAAAAACATTAAACAAAGCATAACTATGAGACACAATAACCTAACAAAAATCAAATTTGCGAGCTGAAATTCAATATATATCTATTTTAACAAAACTTACACTATATGCAAAGCAGTATCTAGTTATAAAAACACAGCTATCAGTGTAAAATATCGAAAGTTAACGCACTTTGCACCAACTTTGTACAAAACGCTGAACCCTAGGGCTACTTAGCTTGTTAATCATAGGTATAATCGATGTTTTCAAATATCATACTAGAAACAAGAATATATTCCCGGACTATTACTTGGACATACTTTGAAAACCAAGTTTATTCTGCATACGTAAAAAAATCTAAACAAATAGTGAAAAAAGGCGTCTCACCTTCATATAAACACAGTGACGAAATTGGACCTGAATTTAGCTTATTCAAAGCCTGACAGAAAACTGGAAAGTGAAACTCCAACCGAAACATACATGTACTGCGTTGAAAGATGTTACGTGGCTCCCAATCATATTAGTCAAAAATAGTTTACTGCGATTTACCATGGCTTATGCCTGCACAGGGTTGATCTAGCTTTATGGACGAAAAAATGAAATTTTTCTTGAAAATTTTTCGGGCAACTTCTTAAAGCCACAGTATATTCAAGTAAATTGCAACTGAGTAGAATTTTGTCTGTATGATTTTCAGGGAGTTCACAATATGCAGTGTGCGTTTTTATTCCTACGCTATTTAATTTAGCAAACCTTGATTAAGGAGATGACGAGAAAGCTTATACAAATCATCTTTTAGTACAAGGAAGAGATAACCCCAATTTAAAATTCAATCTCACAGTATTTAAAAAAAACGATGTTAAGGTGATTCTACTGGAAGCCTGCAATATGATCGCCATTGAACTCGACACGATGTCATATCGCGCAGGAATTCCAACAAAGCAATAAGATGCGCACGAGGACCCCATCCTTCTTAAAACAATCTGGAGCTGACTGATAGAACAGTGCTCCATTTATGAATTGAATTTAAGAAGTATGTAAAACGTAACCGTGCTTCCACAATCGATGCAGCCTTATTTGTTTGTCTAAAGAGAAGCATTTGGTTACTGATCTAAAAAATTTCTAATGAAAACCTTATTTTAAACGTGTCAGTACGTGTAACTGACGTAGTCTGACTATGCCCATTCAATTAGTGCCAAACATTAGCAGGAAATTCAAAAGGCATAACCAAGAAACTGCTAAAATACGTCTTCATGGACAAACTATCAATATGGCCGTTTGATGAGTTGTCAAGACGCGCACTTTCAAAATGCTAATTAAATGTTTCTCAAAAATAAAGTTCGCACTTATTCTGCATTAACTCACCTATCGATGTCAACAGCCCCGTTCGCAAGACGGCCGTACGTCTCGATTTGGTTTCGTCAAAGAAGACGTAGCTCTGTGTACAAAATGAAAATAAAACAAAGGATAGTTTCATAAAAAAGACCCAAGTAAAGTGTAAATACAGCGAAAGACAAAGTAAAAAAATGCCAATTATAAACCACTCATTTTAACCAGTCGGCATCTGAAAGAAAGACTGACTGAATTCACACCAATTTATAAAAAAAGCAACGATAGCATTCAATGCGCAGTAGAAGACAGGTCCAAATTCTTACCAAGGATATTTCGGCTAATAATCGAATGAAAAACAAGGATGAAGCAGGCATATTTGAGCATCGATATTTGCGAATTTCTGCAATGTTCAGTTTATACACAAAACAAATTTTATGAAACTTGTCTTATATATATATATATATATATATATATATATATTCGAAATGTGAGCTTTAATAAAATTCATTTTACCCTTCCTATGTGCAAAACGACATGGGCCGAAATTATGGAATACATCCTTCTAATAAATGCGATGGTGATTTTGAGGCAGCATTTGAATTGCTATTTGAACAAACAGCTGACTTGGAACCTACAAGTATTGATTATAAAAATTGGTTCAAGGCTACATTAGTTGATCAGGCTTCACATTTAAAATCGTCTAAATGCGCAGAACACCATGCATTGACAAAGCAACATCTAAATGCGCTAAGAGGTATCAGCAGAAATGAAGACATCAAAATACTATGCGCTGATAAAGGCAAGAGCGTAGTTATAATGGACAAAACTGACTACATACAAGAGGTGGAAAAGGTGCTAAAGGACAATACAAAATTCACACATCTAGACGATAAATTAGATGAAATAGACAAAGTGGAGTGCAAAGTAATAAATGAAATTAAAATTGTGACAGATTCCGGTTTAATTGATGAGGCCACTGCACAGAAGCTCAAGCCAGTCGGATCATCTACACCAACAATGTACGGATTACCAAAAAGATTGTCCTATAAAGCCAGTTTTATCAATAGTAAATTCTCCGTTTCATGCACTAGCTAAATGGCTAGTTCGTTTACTTGAACCATTACGTAAACTACTAGGTAATTATTCGGTTGCCGATTCGTTTGAATTTGTAAACAAAATTCAAGATATAAATGTTAAAAACAAGATTGTGGTATCTTTTGATGTTACATCTTTGTTTACAAATGTTCAAATTGATGAAACCATTGACATTATAGTCAAAGCGGTAGATCACGACATATTACCATCGCCGGTGCCAGGTCATAGCCTACGCAAGCTTATCTTATTATGCACGAAAGACGTACGGTTTCGTTTTAATAGAAACATCTATGAACAGACTGATGGTGTGGTAATGGGGAGCCCCTTGTCTCCAGTGCTGGCTGAGATTTTTCTAGAGCACCTAGAGAACACATCATTAAAGAGTGACATAAGTAAATGTGCTCAATATATACGGTACGTGGATGATATATTTCTTTTACTTAAGAACAGGTCGCAATCACGAACATTGCTTCAAAGTTTCAACAAAGCACATAAGAATATCGATTTCACGTCAGAGCGCGAGAAAGATGACTGTCTGCCTTTCCTAGATGTACTATTAAAGAAAGAAACTAATGGTAAATTAAACAGAACAATTTACCATAAACCAACATGGTGTGCACAGTATTTGCATTACAGCAGTTTTGTGCCATTTCAATATAAATTATCAACATTTCGTGGTTGCTTTTCAAGAATTGACAGGTTGGTTAGTCAAGATTCTAAAGAAAATGAATATAATATAGCAATTAACGATTTAATGTCTAATGGCTATCCCAGACAATTAATTGAATCAATTATTAAAAGGGGAATTAACCAGAAACAGACGTATTATGGGCCAGAAAAGAAAACCGTCTACCTAAACATCCCATTTAAAGGGGATGCAGTTTCCCGAATGGCACCAAAGAAAGTTGAAGCAGCATTGACACGCACATTTAATGCAGCCAAACTACGAGTGTTATTTAGGGTAACACACTTGCCTTTACCAGCAATCAAAGAGAAACAGCTGTTAATGTCGATATCAAATATTATTTACCAATATACATGCGCAAGTTGTCGATCAACTTACGTAGGCCGATCGACCAGTCGGTTAATTACTCGAATGAGAGAACATTGTAACTTAAACACCTGTTTTAAATCAAATGATGAATACACGTCTGCTATTGCGCAACACATCATCGACACATCGCACGTGTGTTCTCCAGACGTAGACTTCAAAGTAATTATTAAATGCAAAAACAAAAGCGAGCTAGCCACATACGAAGCCTTATGGATAAACAAATTGCAGCCGGATTTATGCAAGCATGTTCAGGCATTGAGCTTGAACTGGATTTGACGCACGCAATTGATTGGTTTCCGTTTTTAAGACTCTACGTTCACATATTTCTATCTTGTTTCGCTTTCCAATTTATATATAAAGATATGTTCATTAGTAGATACTTGAGGAGATAATGAGAAAGAAATGTTTTTTGCATCTGATAGGGTACAATGAATATATATATATATATATATATTGCTCAATGGTATCGAGGACAACCAATCAAAACTGCAAGATGCTGAGAGAATCATTCAATCACTGGGTTGTCGAATTGCAAGACTGAACGACAGCGAATACACCGCTTTCACAAAGAAGATAGAAACTCTGACGAAAATAACAGCTGACAAGGAAACGAAGGACCTCACGAGGGACCTGGACAAATTTCCTACGAACCCAGACGCTTTTATTCACAATTATTCAAAAGTGATCTTGTCAAAACACCAGAAAGAATTTCTCTCTTTAGGAACAAAATTCTGCATAGTCAAGAAAATCCTAAGTGAACGTGAAATTATTGACATTTAGGCTGGAAAGGGAAAATTTCTACAATGACTTAACGAAAGACACCGTCCCACATGCATTCAATGGACAAGGATTTAAAGCTGAGATAGTAAGTGCACTAGAACAATACAAGAAGGAATTCAAAGGCAGCCAAATCATCACAAAACAGC
>JAQBSW010010033.1:0-26047 GCA_029291075.1 Eudiplozoon nipponicum | reverse complement strand
AACAACATAACAAAACTACCGTCAGTCGCAAAGCACTGACGCGTTTCGACCTTCCTTGATCATCATCCGATTACGACGGCGAACTGACTATCGTGGATCGATCCGCATTGCATATATATGGAACGCAAAATTATAAATTCGGCTCTCATCTCTAGTAGTCTCGCATAAGTTCTACTGGACTGGAAATGTCGGATTCACGAATTCTATGCAGTCACAATCATTAACTTTTAGCACCTTTCGCCACATATATAAATTTGTATTAAAATTAAACGATCAATGGTTGCACGGATGGTTGAAACAATCCCGCGTCAGCGCGTGCGACCGGCGGTAGTTTTCCTACAACGGAATGCATGTTAACTTCATGTTCGCGAACTTGATTTAAAGAATTATTATCACCACCCGCGCAATCATTGATTGTTTTAATGTTTTATATTTGTTTGATGGTAGATACTGAATACGAGTTAAGATTCCATAAATTGTGCCGCTCAACATCGATGAACACCATTAAGTTGATATTAAATTGCTTGCTAAGAATAAAACAGGCATCCAGGACAGGTTACTTGAGGAAATAGACAGATAAATTGCATTGTCTAAATTACGTATTTGTGTACTTTAATCAGCCATGTTAACAGCGTTGTAAATTGCTGCTAAATGCGGGTTATAATTTCTATTAATTGGAGCAAATTCGTCATTAGTTATAGTGTATTATTAATATAATCATATCATTTGATTCTAGTCGTATCACATTTCAAAATGACTAATAATAGTCATTCGAGTTAATAAAAACTGTTGAAATTGAAAGTTTTTCAGAAATTTTAGAGCGGAAATGTAAGAAAAAGTCAACATTCGTTATCTCAAGGACAAAGAATTATATGTAGTCCGTAAGAACACACAACTAAGACACAAACGTTTGGCTTTAGTGCAACAATGAATAAAAAGTAAGATTAAATTGTATTAATGAAGACAGATAAACATTAATATATATCGTAATTATGCATGGAATTCGTTAAATTAATCAAATGAGCGCTGCCTACTTTATGGAAAACAAAGTTAATGCACGATGCCCTATCTATGTGCAAAGATCAAAGGAAATTATATTAGATACAAGAATTGCTTCTCCCTCGTTGTTCTCTGAAGTATCTGTAAACGAGCCCATATATATATATATATATATATATATATATATATATATATATATATATATATATATTGAAATAAAAAACAAATAGAATTTAGACAGGAGAATTTAAATTAACGGAACAAAGAATTATTTTCCAAAATAAACGCCAGTGCTAACTACATTAACTTTTCTGCTTGCATAAATCAGACTGCAGTTTTATTATCCACAGAGCTTCATATGTGACTTACCAATTTCTTACACTGCATTTAGTTATTATCTTAAAATCCACGTCTCTGAAGTATCCCTGCGAGGTTTCAATTAAATTTTGCGCAATTGCAGATGTGTATTCACCATTTTATCTGAAAAAGATTTTTAAGTCGCAATGTTCTTTTATTCCAGAAATTACTGGCATGGTCGATCGGCCTATGTAAGTTGATCGACAACTTGCGCATGTATACTGGTAGAGAATATTATTGGTCGACATTAGTGGCTGTTTCTCTGTGGTTGATGTTAATCGCAAATGTATTTTAATAAATTATAGTTAAGCTGCTATATATATATATATATATATATATATATATATATATATATATATATATATATACATATATATATATGTGTGTGTGTGTGTGTGTGTTGATGACGCTTCAACGTAATTCTGTGCTGTGCCAGAAACAGCGTTCCCCCTAAATGAGATGTTTAGGTAAATACCTAATTTATATTTCTAAAAACGTCTTTTTTTATCCCCATTTGTAAAATTTAGCCCAGTCAATTGTCTAGGACAGTCATTATAAATAATATATGTATATGCATTATATCATTAATCTAGACCAACCGAGATGGCACTTATTGAAAAGCAGTCGCGAACGCGTGATATTTTAATTCGCAATGGAAAGAAAGCGCTATAATACAAAAATTGACGTGAAACTGATATTTTATGAGATTTATTGAAGAGCTATTTATCACAGTCTATAATGAATTATTCCCAAGATGGCCTAAGAATTTCAGATAATACTGGAGATAGGAGGGCTCCCCATTGCCACACCATCAATCTGTTTATTTATTCTTCATGCTTGCGAAGAGCGTGATCTGGTATCGGAGCTGATAGTTTGCTTTCGGCTGCGGCTTGAAATAAAATGATAATGGATTCTTTGAACATTCTTAAGCAATGATGTAACATGAAAAGACACCACAAACGCTTTTACAAATTTTATATCTTGATTTCTGTAGACATCTTCAAAGGAGTCGGCAACCGAATAATTACACAGTAATTTGCGCATTGCATCTATTATTCGGAATAACCCTTTAGCCAATATATGAAACGGAGCATTGACTAATAAAAATAATGGTGTCATATGACAACCATTTTAGCGTACTTTTGTTAGTGTTAGTGTAGATGATCTAAATGGTTTGACCAATGAGGAGTTCTCTTTCTCCTGAGGTGCCTGATATTCTTCTATGCTATTTTGATCACATATATATAATTTATGACATATGTAAATGTGCAGATATGTTATTTTGATGATGTCTTCATGGTTTCAATGTCCTTTTGGGGCTTTAGGTTTGTTTGCAAATATATTATTTTCATTAGAATTGTTAAATTTGACTATAGAATATTCTTTTCTCATGCAGTGTTTATCTATATTTTTAATTCTCGGTATCCTTTATTTTACTATAATTAGTTCTCAAACAAATTTAGCGTGCCTTCTTACCAAACGTGCAACATTCCATTGGCGTCGCAAAATCAGACAAAACTGCCGTCAGCTACACGTACTGAAGCGTTTGACCTTCTGTCATCAACATCAAAGCACAACGGTAAACTAAATGTTGAGTATCAAATCGCAATGCATGTATAAGTAAAGTAGTGATCTGTAGTGGTCCTGAATATATTGTACTTTATTTTAAAAATTCGGCTGCACAATTTCTGTGCAATCACGAACATTAGCGTTTTACACCATTCGTTGCATGGACATAGGTTAAACTTCTAAACAATCATTGATTGGGCCGGTGGTGATGAAATATCTTCAAGTCGAGTTTGTGTGCTTCAAAAACACATCAATCCAGATCTATTTAGTCATTCCCAGAAAAAGCAGATCTAAAAGTCATTCTGTGGGACTGATCAATTAGAATAAGTTTGGTGATTACATCAAGTATTGTGTAGTGCAGAAAAGGCAAGTTTTACAGTAGAACGTTTTCGTCCTTATCGGAATCTTATCACGTATTGTCTAGAGTTTGCCGAGTACAGAGCTCGAACTTGGGCACGTCTGTTTTGGCAGCTGGTGCTCTAACCACCGGACGACACTGCCGCACACTAAACAAAATTTTTATTTATATACTAACTAATGTTTCTTGGTTAGACTTTCCATTATTTGAAGTGTTGGGTCTGATATATAATGATTTATTTTTTATGGTTAGATGGAACTTCAGTTCTAAAGGGATGCCATATAGGCTCCAGCTAAATTAAAGACTAACCAAGAAACATCAGTTAGTATATAACTGTAATTTGTGTGTATTGTGCGGCAGGGTGTCTCAGTGGTTGGAACACCAGATTCCGAATCCGACGTGCCCAGGTTCGACCTCTGCGCGGAGAATTCTGGGCAGTGCGGAATGAGTTCCGAATAAGGATGAAACCTTTCCACTGGTTGATTTGCCTTTTGTACAATTTACAATATTTATTTTATACTGAGAAATGCATGTACATAATATGTCAAGAGTTTATGACTATATCGCTTCTTGATTAAAGTAGTTTTTATCTCCGCCCGCACAGCGAATGTTAGTTTAATTGTTTCCTATTGTTTTGATTAGCAGAAATATTTTGGATAAAATTGTCTGTTTTCACCACCTGGCTACAGTTCACCTCAAATCTGTGAATAAAAATAAAAAAGCTTGTGATATTTGATTTAACGATTTCATTCATTTTACTGGCTGTGTAGACTCATAACAGCTTACAGACGATTCACAAGTTTCTTTAAATCAAGATTTCCATCTTGAAGTAAACGCCAATCCCATTGTATTTAATCAATCGTCGAACAACATAACAAAACTACTGCCAGCCGCAACGCACTGACGCATTTCGACCTTCCATGATCATCATCACGTACGACGGCAAACTGACTATCGAGAATCAGACCGCATTGAATATATATGGAAATCAACGTTAGATATGCGGCTCTCACCTCTTAAAGTCTCGCATACATTGAACTTGACTGGAAATGTCGGCTCCACAATTTCTTTGCAGTCACAAACATTAACTGTTTCTAGCTTTCGTCACCTATACATATACAGGCAATACAATTTAACAATAATTGATTTCGCGGGTGGTGGTATCAATTCGTAAAATCAAGTTGGCGAGCTTCAAGTAAACACAAATCCCATTATATGTCACAAGTTTGGCAAGCATTGCATATTTGTGATTTTAAACATTACTGTGAACAGCCAGTTAAGTGAAGTTAAAGTGGTCGAATTTTAATTTATGTTTTGCACGCGTTGGATTTGCTTTATTCTTACCATATGCAATGATGTAACTGGGGATGTCCACCTGTTTTAGTATGGTGAGACAAATATGTCACATACACCCTTAATATCCTTATGCTAAGGTAATTGATAATAATTAAAATCAGACAAATAATGCTAGTGTGAAATTTTACTCATTTAAATCGATTTATGAATACGACTGGCCAACATCATAGCGGCTACTTCCATTTCGCTTGACAGGCGCGCGTGGCGTATATGCATTTGGCGTGTATATATAAATTTAAAGTATTTATTTAAATACATTTAATGTACATGTGCATCCATCTAATTGAAACTACCGTCAAAAGATGTTAATTCACTCTTTGCACGCGTCAGATTAAAATTTTATATCCTACCATTTGAAATTATGAAATACAAGTGAGATTTCAATGAATATGGAAGGGAGCATAGAAAAACATTCATTTAATGGTAAATGATAGTAGAACAAGAATCTGAATTAAGGTGTTTAAACGAATAAATGATGCTGAGACGAAAAAATAATGAAAACTACCTAATTAAGGAATAAGCATGATAAAGAAAAATAATACCAAAAATGGTGGCCTAATAATAAGCCTTGAAATCATCTTTTACATTAAGATAAGAGAAAATGGTTGACATTTTAAAAGGTGGTTCTATTAATAGTCGGCAATGCAGTAGTAAATTTATTATCCCACTAATAAACTAATCTTCGTCAAATATTCTTTATTCCAATCTAGTTTCAAATTGCGTTTTTTGCAGTTGTTATTTCCTACCGCTAGTTAATGCTGCGTTCTTGATCAAACAGTGATATTCATACCGTTGTTTCATTCAGTATATGACTTCTCGTTATTTGGTTATGACTAGAAGTATCCCCTTCAATTATGTGCCCAGTCTCCACTTAAACGCGTGCAAGATCAGATGCACTAACTTGTCGAATTCTGTTCTCTCGTTTTCTTAACTTTATCTGGCGCACAGGTTCACACATTTACATGGCACTGCAGCAATTATTTTCGAATTCAGGCAATTCTGGCGTATTGGACGATTCATTTTCCCTTTACGACTGCTAATATTTTGGCCATGTTTAAGAGTTTCTCTTGAAAATATTTTTCGATTTTAATTCATTTCCTTTGATATACTGATCAGCCTAACTTGGAATCCGGAAATACAATGAACCAATTATCATCTTGTTTTCCATTTGACCACACTTATTTCTAATAAGGCTTAAATTTACTTATTACATGCACCATCGTTTCGCCTATGAACAAAAGAGGGTACTCGTTAGCTCTGCTATTTCTCACGTTCTACCTGATTCAATTTATCTATATTTTATTGATGTTAGTCACATGCTTCTAATTGTCCTAGACTTTCTGGTATCGGTTTGTATTCTTTACGGATAACGTTACTTGAAATTAAGAAGTATACCTAAATAGGCACCTTGTCTATAAATATCTCTTCCTAGTTTTTTGTACAACTTCTAAATAATTTGACATCAAGAAGTTGTCGAAAACCACAGGATTCCTTCTCAATCTAAAATAAAAATCCACTCACTTTATTTGCTTAGTTGAAGAAATAAATCATGTCATCTTCCCCATGATTCAAACTTATAAACATGCCATTTAATAACAGTAGATTTAACGTAGGCTACAGAGGCGTATTATATAATATAGTATTTATCCAAATAATGCATAAATATATTTGCTAACAGAACCGGCAATTATTGTAACTTTGGGACACACCTAATTTGCACATCAAATTGTTTCCTGAATTTAAACTACGCCGATTACACGCATATACTCAACTTTTTTATGCGATGTCCAGTCGTTGTTTCCGGTCCTTCTGACATTAAAAGGACGATCGAGTAGAATCTGTCGAAAACAAATCAGTGATTTAAGCACCGGTATATTAATATATTTGAATAGCATATCACAGCTAGCAAAGCGACCACCTTCATCTAGAATAGAATATAATTAAATTGAATTATTAGTTTGGATTCAAGCCACAAATGGTCTATCAAATATTTGAACAACGAGAGACGTTTAACTCAGGTAGGAACATACTATAAAAGTGAGTAAAATTCTGTTATTTTATTAATGTTTTCGTTTATATATAAAATATGTGAGAATATTAGTAAATGAGTCATGCAAAAGTAAGATGAGAAGTTTAAATGTTTATATTTCCTCACAGCTCTTAAACGTACTCAGAGCTCACTCATACTACCTGGAATTTAGCACTGACGAGTGAAAAGTTATATAATTACAGGTATATAGAGAGAAGTATATATATATATATATATATATATATATATACATACAGCCTGAATATTCAAAAGTATAATTAACATGATATTCTATTCGATTGACACGAACCACAAATCTCAACAATAATATACTAATATCCAAGTAAGGACAAACACCAAAACAAAGAGACTCGACACACATTCGATCGGATTGACAACAACCGAAGAAGGAAATACAGCTGCACGACGTTATGACAATCATTGATAACAGTGACAACAATGTCAAAAAATACGAAAATTTTAAACCTACAATCCACACACCATGCCCTATTACCAAGTGGACAGATCAGTTTGAGGAACAAGGCGAAGCGTAAAACATAATTCGGGAAAATAATATTCGTTCTCTTAATAACTAACAATGCGTAAAGTTGGGTATCTCTCAATTCATCAATACAGGAATGACCAAAACTCAGACATCAATTTGCAATGCAACGAGACAGAACACACCTTGTTGCTTGCATATATTTTATACGTACATAGAAATTTATTGGTTTGGACACAGATATTTAAATCACACATTAAATCTATACAGGATATGGGTATAAATGTGTATTTAGTTGATATACCGGAATGATAAAAAAATATAAGAAAAAGCTTTTAGTCACATTTATTATCCAATATCGGCGCTTCAAAGTTTACCTGACTTATTAGGAGGCATCGCTTTCAGCTCTGTTGATAATTGATTTTTAATTTTATAAAATTTAGAAAAGGTAATATATTTGCCAACAAGTATCCCTATTACAGAAAGTTTAATTGCCGAGGATGCAGATCTTGTCTTTCTTCCATCGATTTTCGTAAAGGACGCAAATACTATTATTACTATCTATTACTACCTATTTGTTAAGGTGGAAGATTTTGATGAATACTGTTTGCGCCACTAAATGTTTTCATCTACATTCATGCATTTTATATTCTCTCGGACTAATATATTTCACAAATTTTCTTCGTATCGCTTCTAGTGTATTTAATCGACCATTTTTATTTAGTTCCAAGTAGCGACCTCGTATTCTAAGACAGAATTAATCGAAATGATCTATTTGTGAAGCTGAATATATTTCGGAAAATTATTTCCCTTTAATTGCCCCCATATTTTATTCGCGCATCCTAAAATTCTCTCTATATGTCTGTCAGCAGAAGTCATACGCTGAATATTTTTGACTTTTCCTTAGCTTCTTGTTGGAATTTGACCTCAGATACATAATAACTTATAGAATCACGAAGATAAATATAACTAAATAAAGGAAAGCAAAATTAGATATGCCGCTCTCACGTCAAGCAGTCTCGTGTTCATTGTACTTGACTAAAAATATCGGATGCAAAATTTCTATGCAGTCGCAAACATTAATATTTTGCAGCTTTCGCCACATTTATATAGGTAATAAAATTAAACAATCACTGCTTGCGTTTTTGTGGTAACAATTATTTAAATCATGTCTGCGAGCTTGAATTAAACAAGCATCGCAATATATTAAAACCAGTGATTGAACAACATAGCAAAACTACCGCCAGTTGCACGCACTGACGCGTTTCGACCTTCTGTGATCATCATCAGAGTACGAAGGAAAATTGACTAACGAGGATCTAACTGCAATGCATATTAATGGAAAGCCAAATTGAATATTCGGTTCTCACCCAAATATGTCCGGCGTACATTGTACTTGACTGGAAATATCGCTTGCACAATTTCTATGCAGTTACGACTATGAACATTTTGCAGCTTTCGCCACATATATATGGGTTACAAATTTAAACAAACATTGATTGCCCGGGTCGTGAAAATAATTATTTATATAAAGTTTGCGCGGTTGAAGAAGCCACAAATCCGATTGTTTTTAACCAGTCATCGAACAACATAGCAAAATTAGAGCAAGTCGTATTGTCATATTACCGAGTTTTAACGCTTGCGGTTTTTTGGGTTAATCTTAAAGTAAATTATATTAAGTACCTAGACTGGTCGTTTTCATCTAATGTTCTTCGGGTCAATTTGAAAGATAAATTTTGTGAAATCGGCAATATTGCCGATTTGGCACTTGAGGGCCACATTTTGTAATTCAGTAAATATTATTACTTTAACAGTCATGCCCAAACCAGAACATTGTTAAATTCCGGTGTTCACTTTTTACAGTCTTGATTGTGTGTTATTAATTTAATAGCGAACATTTTATTACATATATTATAGTTCAGTAGCTTACAAATAAAAAATACTGACCACTAAGGAAACAGTTGCTTGCAGAAGAGCATCAAAATATATGGAGCCAAACACTTTCGAGATAACAATGAAGAAAAGTATTTTCTCCATGTTTTTCTCATCCAGAGTAGTATTGCTCGTGATGGCTAAACATCTGCAAAACCATGCTACTTTTGCATCAAAGTCTAGATGTTTTATATAGTCAAATTTGTTTATTATTTCGCATTAAATTATCTGTTTTTCCACATTTGTTAGCATACAAACAGGTTATATTCTATCATTCAAGATCTTGTTTAAAACTGAATGGATATATTGAAATGTTATATAAGCAGATGAAGAAAATTATCCAACATTGTTCCTAAATGGTCTTTCTGTTTTTTTTAAAAAAAAATTGCCACCGTTATTTTTATCAACATTTTCAATCAATAACAATTTCCTTATAGCCATTATATACCTGGTTAGATAATACGAAATGTTGATTTTTTATCATTAAACATTAAATTGGCAAATAGATCCTATAAATCAATTATAAATTCCTTACCAATTTTAGCATTCAGCATTCCTAGATTACCTTTCTCAATATATTCGCATTTACCGCTACGGAGTTTGTAGTTAAGATTCGGATTATTTCTCAGCTTGGTTAGTATGATCCTTTCGGATCTTCGACGTTTTGACGTGACTAAAGTATTTATTAACTTTTCTATTTTTCTAGCCTTCATTTTATAAGACTGGTAATTAGACTACATTTAATATGATGTGTTTATTAATTCTCAGCTTAAATAATTTTATCCATAGCCTTCGGTACGTAACAATATATAAATAAATGAATTATGTAACATTATAGATACAGAGGCAACTAAAACGTCTGAATTTATATGATATAAACAATCTTTATCAAGCACTCCGCACAACTTTTATCGAAGTCTCTTGTGAAATCTGACGCATTTAACATGTGCTTTCAAAGGTGTGACCTTCATAAAATTTTCAGTTGGATACTTCCATTCAAGTTTTATTTGTTTATGGTCGAGTTCCTTAAAATAATTAACGAAATCATAAAAATAACAAGAAACCTAATCAATTTTTAATAGACTGAATCTAAACTTTCTGAACCTCTGGTTTCTTTTTATATAATCTGCAGCAAATCACTATTAGAGAACAGAATTTGGATTTCACAACTAAAAAGTCTTTTAAGGTCTCCTACAACCAAGTCATAACCTGGATAAACAAATATAACTTGCAAATCCTTAGAAAAATAGTTATAATCTGTTATACGCGCTTATTGTGGTTTATTAACAGTACTTAAAAATAATGAGTCGATTCGTATAGAAATAACGTGAATAATCATATTATCTTCGTTTCGTATGTCAAATTTTCGTGGAACGCAGATCTCCAATAAACGAGAAAACCACCGCCATTCTCATTCAACAAAATATTAGGAATTCATCAGTTTAGAATCTAAGAAATAGGAGTCTTTTCTTATTTTATTAAATATATGCTTCGACGTTTTATATGTTAATAGTACTAGACATTTGAAATCATCTTTAACGTGTTACCTGATTTATGGAATGTACATACTTGACGCAATTTAAGGCTTTTCTATGAGCGTGCTACGATGTACTACCAATCATTTTATTGATTAATTGTCCATGTGACCGATCAAATGTATGTTTATTATATAATTTATATATTATTATTTAATTTTTCCAACATTTCATCATTATAATCAAACTGAATAATTATAACTGTTGTTCCTCTATTATCAGCTTTTTAATATTTAACAATGTTAAAGATTAACCTATTTTTCATAGGTTACTTCTCATAATTAGGTTCATATTTACCATCTTGGTGCTTTACAACAATTCTCACAAAGTCTAATTCAAATTATTATGTAACGATTAAATATGTTAATGTGAGTCCAACCTGGGTGTATCCTATGTTATCAACGGAATATAGCCCTACTTACGTATAACACTGAATTAGAAATATAGCAATACAATCTCTTCAAGAAATTTTATTTGTATTTATATATTCTTGGTTGCCTAACTTCTATAAATTTGCATTTATATACTATGTATCCCATAAATAGGTAACAACGCGTTCAAATAGGACCAGAATAATTTATCATATTCATTATGACAAATCAGTATAATTTTTTGTAAGTAAGTTTCGTGTTTATTGGTGACTCATCAGGAGGAGCCGACACAACATCACATACCTCCCATACAAAGGGTCATAAAACCGTGTATTGTTGGATGTTGCAGTCGTCTATACGCAATTGTATAAATGAAGAATTAGACATGTGTTCTCAAATCCATCTCAAAATATATGTAAAATACACCGATCCTGTAAAGCGTATCAATATTATCATTTTATAGATAGGCCAAATTTTATCAAAATTGAGAATAAAGACCATTCTGAAAAACTATTTCACCCTATTTTATACAAAGGTTTTGGATATAATCAGTGTTTCTCAGTATATGATAAATATGTCCTGTACAAAAGCGTTACATTTATTGTCTTAAAATAAAAGATAATTTTCTGTGTTTCAACTTTAGAATATTTAAGGCTTTGCATTAGTTGAAGATATATTTGTGCCCCCGCAATAACACTTATCAGAAGAAACGAACGAAAAAATACTCTAACCACCTTAACATCGAAACATGGCCTAAATAATGCCATGCAAAATTTATTATCTTTCAATATTGGCTTCATTATGGTGATTTAACCAATTTAAATAATTTTGACAAGTTTGTCACATTAATTTCACTTCTGATTAATGAGCACTATTGCTCAAATAGAGACGAGACATAAATATACCAGACAGGATATATAAAATCACTTAAATAATATTTGTCTGTAATCTCTCGTTTCAAATAATGAGACATTTAAAACATACAAGCATAACTAGCCTTTATAAAAAAATTTCAAGAGATATTTTATTAAGATAATTGTGTTATTGTGCGCTCTTACGTGTTCTTCGTGTATTAATTTGCTAAATTTTATTAATAATACCAAACTTGCGTTTTGCACTATTTTCTTACATTATTTTATAATTGTTGGAATCATTTAAATGCCCTCATCAATGTCTTGTTTAACTGAAGCATCCGAGTTAAAGTATAGAGTTTTACTTATGAAGATACATGTTAATTTGCAATGTAGTCAAACCTTAACAACGGCTGGAATTAAAAGTCAAAAACGATTAAGCTTGTTTATTTCCGATTATAGCGAATGCTCACTTTTTTGCTGTTTTCATATAAAGCTCGTTTCAATGAGACTTGAAAAGATTTTTATTCAGGTAGTAATACGTACAATATTCTGTTTGCTATAATATGTATCCACTTAAGAATAATTTTTCTCTTTTCCATTGTATAATGTAAAAAATAGTCTAAAATAATTCCTTTAATTTATTTTTACTAATCGACAGATAAAAAATTATGCCATTTTACTTTTAATCAAGGTTGCGATCTTGATATAAACACTGGATCCATTATGTACACACATTTGTCAGTTAAAATGAAGTATTGTATATTGTGGAAAAGGAAATTCATCCTGTAGACTAGTTTCGTCTTCATTGAGAGTGATGAGTTCTCAATAAGGACAACACCGGTCTACTGGATGAATTGCTTTTTCCATACTAAACAATACTTACTTTTTACAGAAAAATGTTTGAACAGAATAGGTCAGGTGTTTACATCAAGTTCTCAACTCAGATTAAAATTAATTTTTATCAACGCGCGCGCAACCAGTGTTCGGTTAGTTATTGTGTTATGTCGTCTGGACTGGCCGATTACTGAAAATGTGTTTGCAAAGGTATTCTGAATCAAATACTGGCGGCAAAATGGGAAAGTTTCTGCTATACCCAAATAAATCAAAACATGAAAATCACAATCAAGATCAAGCGGATTTCCAAGTTTGTTTCAACACAATAGAACGTAAAAATGAAATCGCATAGGAGGGTGTTACATGCAAAATCATTAAACCTCAGTTAAAAATAAACAAATTATTAATAATTTTAGTTTAAACTGCTGTCTTGCTTTTGTAGGCTCTTTTGTGTGTCTGTGTAGGTATTTGTGTTTGGCTGAGTATGTGATAGTCTTGGAATTTTCGATTCCTGGTAACTGATTTTATTCGTATAATTTATGTATCTAATCCAAATTAATTATTCTTTATTTTCAAATTTTACCATCGAATTCCAAATGTTGCGTTCGAGTTGCATATCGCGAAAATAAAATTTTCAATTTGAACAGCGTTGTGTATTCCGGCTTATCATAATGTTGTGAATCAATCAACAGTTTATTTCTCAATTCAAATTACAAATATTACCATTCAGCTTTTTAAAATAATATTTGTATTTTAGAAATTCTATGCATGAATTGTGCTAATATTTTATTTTATCAAAGGTTTTGCATAAATAACCCGTCAACAATTACTGTAAAGTCTCGAACATACCGTTCTGGCATAACAAAACAAATATTTAGTATTCCATATTTACCTACATTGACACTGAACACAAGTTGAATCAATTATAACTAACTGCACCTATATTAGACTTAGGTGTTTAATTTCCCAAACCAAGCCGATGATTTAAAACCAATACCCTCTGCCACAATAACACAAATGATTTCAGTTTAGATGAATTCAATGCAGAGAGGATAATAAGCTGTGATTGAATGGTATTCAAAGTAGCTCCAATTTACTCGCCTTTTTCAGTTAAATCAAATAATGTTTCCGGACAAGCACGGATTTTTCGTGATCTGGCACACTAAGGCTAGAGCTAAAGCAATTTATAACTTTTGTGGTGGGAACTATTAAATGCGCAATTTCTTATTATTTTATGCGCATTTATTAAAAATTAGTTCAAATAGATCTAGAAAGATAATATAAAGTCTGTATGAACTAACGTTAGAATCACATGAAAACATGTGTTTCATGCTTACTATTGACTCATCAGTAGGAACCACAATTTCGTCACACACCCATTATATATTTGTTCATATAATATGCCACATTTCGACTGCACCAATATTTATAATAGCAGTAGAGGGGTAAATTTCGTAGTCTTCGAAAATACGACTTTACAGCCAACTGACTATAAATAACATATAACAGGTCTAAAAAGTTCACTAAAAAAAGTTTTTCTAAGTGGGTACATGGAACCAACACTATGGTTGCCGCGTAGGTAAGGAGAACTAACACAATGGATGTTAATTTATGCTAAATGTTACCAATATTGCGAATTAGAGCTACTTAGGAACAGGTTTTACTCAAATAAATCCGTATATTCTGGCTTTGAATGATACCAGTTATCAAATTTCACGGTAATCATGGCAGTTCTTAATTAAATATATAATAGTTAAGTATTGTTTGATGCGGTAAACAAAGCTATACATGCAATTGTGTATTTTGTGTAGACAAGCTAGTAACAAATTAATTTAAATAAGGCCAGAAGTGTTTAAGGAAAATATACTCTCATGGAAGCATGAGTTTCATGGATAATGGTAACTCGTCATTTGGAGCCTCTACTGCAAATTGCACTTAATACAAATTCGGTTAAATAGTGTTTAAGAGTTGGGTTGCAAAATCCTCTACACGAATGTGTATACAAGCAGTAATGTGTATTTTAATATAAAGTCTTCGAAAACACAACTTAAAAGCCAATTCGCCGAATATATTATATACCGAGCCAGTAAATTGCACCAATATTATGGTTGTCAAGACGGCAGATGGAACCAAAACAATTAATTGTAAGATTTGCTAAATTTCACCAAAATTGGGAATAAAACTACTTCTGAACAGCAAATCCATACACTCAAGACTTGAACAATAACAGCTATCACTTTCCGCTGTAATCAGGAAATTATTATATTAATTATTTAATAGTTATATAATATTTGTCGCGGGTAGTTAAAATATTGGCAATTGTTTATTAGGTGTTGCTCACATAGTGACAAATAAGTTTATATAAGAACAGAAGTATACACCAAAGTCAGCATGAACGAAAGGTATAAACTCCTGAACACATTCGTTTCGTGCCTATTGGCGACTCATCAAATGAAGCCAGTACTATGACCTTTACCTATTGTATAATCGATAAAGAAACGTGGAACAATTAGATATTACGATCCCCTATACAAATCTGGACCGACTCGCCAAACAAGCTTTAGTTCCATTTACATGCTCGGTATATATTGTATACAATATAAAGCGTTATAAGTCTCCTTCTGAGTCGTCAGTATGCACGAAACGTATATATAAATGAGATTATACGTATCTTGAATGTCGAATTTGGTTTATCCTTTGTGGTCGTATTTGCACTAATTTGTCACCAGCATAAGCGTGTGTTTGAATATTATTTAAATCAAGTTTGCGAGTTTGAAGTAAACACCAATCCCAATGTATTTAACCAGTCGTCGAACAACAATGGGATTGGTGTTTACTTCAAGCTCGCAAACTTGATTTAAATAATTTTTACCACCATCCGCGTAATCAATTATTGTGTAATTGTATTGTCTATATATATGTGTGTGGCGAAAGCTAAAAACAGCTTATATCCGTGAATGCATATAAATTGTGCAGGCGACAATTCCAGTCAAGTTCAATGTATGCAAGACTGCTAGAGGTGAGAGCCGCATATCTAAATTTGATTTCCATGTATATTTAATGCGGTTTGATCCTCGCTAGTCAGTTTGCCGTCGTACTCTGATGATGATCAAGGAAGGTCGAAACGCGTCAGTGTGTTGCGACTGGCGGTAGTTTTGTTATGTTGTTCGACGACTAGTTAAATACAATGGGATTGGTGTTTACTTCAAGCTCGCAAACTTGATTTAAATAATTTTTACCACCATCCGCGCAATCAATTATTGTGTAATTGTATTGTCTTTGAATACTTTGTTTACACTTTAGTTTCAATTTCGCATTCTTCTCTATGTTTGCCCAGGTTATTCATATTCACAATGCTAACCTTTTGGGGCCCCTTGAACTGAAACCTTTATCCTACATCTTTACAATTTGATATTTTGATTTGTAATGTCTTATCGATTCACACCAATTAACTAACTTCATAATCCCTTATGTTCTCCATATCAAAAATGTGTTAAATAACAGTCGTGCTCGGATAAATGTAATTGCCATGTGTTTAGCCCAACACATATTTATTATAACCATGCGTTTTGTGTAGTCACATATAGGAATTTGTGGCCATTTTTTGGAAAGAGGTATCGCCGCTAAAGCAGCACGCAGTGCTCTAATGATTGCATCATGATCTCTCTGCGTATATTGCTAATTACAGCTGAAAAACGAACAAAGCTCTTCCATAAATCATTGTTGAACATTTACTTCAATGACAATTTCAGATTCTTACAAGTCAAAAAAAAATGAAGCATTCAAATCTATAGAAAAATTGAGCAAATATTTCGCCACAAAAGCTTTTGTCCGCTTGAAGCTCCGTAGAACTCGTTTCACACGAGTAGTCCATCTAGGTTTCCTCGCCTGTTTCGTCTAATTGTCAAATAGGCGAATAAGGCCATCGAATAATCTTAACCTATCTGTAATACGTATCTCGGCCTAAATAACATCTTTTCTGTAAAAATGTCGTTTCATACAAAAATTCATAATAAGCCGAAACTTAATGTACAATTGCCTCCTTCACAAACCAAAGCACTCATGAAAGATAAGTTTAAAATTTCCTGAGAAAAAGATCAATTTTATCGATAAAATTATAACCCGTGAACCGAAACTGCGTTACTAACGGATAAAATTTATAAAAGTGCTCTTAAATTGGCGAGCTAAATTTAATGACTCTATCCATATAATCTCTAACGTCCATTGGTTAATCTAGTTTATTTTAAATGAAAAGTTGAAATCCATTTTTGACCTTTTTGATCTCAACGACAATTATTTAATTTCGTCTACACTACCCCTTGATAGAGTTGTGCAGTTGTCGCCGTCCAATTTCCGCTTCTTACATTTTTTTTCATGGAACCATTTCCATGTGCAAAAACAAAAAGAAATTTTATTAGATTCAAGAAACACTTATTTCGTATTCTCTTCTCAAGTATTTACAAATGACATTTCTTTATATTTAAATTGAAAGGCAAAACAAGACAGAAATATGTAAACATGTAGAGTGTAAACATGCTTCTTCTGCTTGCATAAATCCGTGCGATGTTTCGACGATGTGTTGCGCAATTGCAGACGTGTATTCAGCATTTGATTTAAAACGTGTTCAAGTTACAATTTTATGTCATTCGAGTAATTAAGCATCTGGTCAATCGGCCTAGGTAAGTTGAGGGACAACTTGCGCATGTATATTGGAAAATAATATTGCATATCGACATTAACGGCTGTTTCTCTTTGATTGCTGGTAAAGGCAAGTGTGTTACCCTAAATAACACTCGTAGTTTAGCTGTATTAAATGTACGTGTCAATGCTGCATCAACTTTATTTTGTGCCATTCGGGAAACTGCATCCCCCTCAAATGGGATGTTTAGGTATACGGTTTTCTTTTCTGGCCCATAGTACGTCTGTTTCTGTTTCATTCACCTTTTAATAATTGATTCAATTAGCTGTCTGGGATAGACATTAGACGTTAAATCGTTAATTGCATTATTATATTTATTTTCTTTTAAATCTTGACTAAACAACATGTCAATTCTTGAAAATCAGCCACGAACTGTTGATTATTTATATTAAAACGGCACAAAACTGCTGTAATGCAAATACTGTGCAGACCAGGTTGGTTTATGATAAATTGTTCTGTTTAATTTGCCATCAGTTTCTTTCTTTAATTGTACATCTAAGAAAGGCAGATAATCATCTTCCTCATGCTCTGATGTGAAATGGATTTTTTTTGTGTTCTTTTTTTGAAATTATGATGCTGTGTTCTCGATTGCAACCAGTTCTTAAAGACAAAAAAATATCATCCACATACCGTATATATTGAGCATATTTACTTATGATGTGTTCTCTAGATGCCCTAGAAAAATCTCAGCCGATACTGGAGGTAAGGGTCTCCCCATTGCCACCCCATCAGTCTGTTTATAGATGCTTCCATTAAAACGAAACCGTAGGCCTTTAGTGAATAAAAAGATAAGCTTGCGCAGAATGTTACATGGCACCGGTGAGGGTAATTTGTCGTGTTCTATCGCTCTGACTATAATGTCAATGTTGCGGTCTTGATATAAACACCTGACCCATTAATTACTTACATATGTCAGAATAAACTAAGAATTGTATAGTGTAGAAAAGGCAATTAATCCAGTAGACCGGTTTCGTCCTTATTGGGAACTCATCACCACCCGCGCAACCAATGTTCGTTTAATTATAATGTCAATGGTTTCATCAATTAGAACATCAAAAGATGCCATAATTTTGGTTTTATCATTTATATCCTGAATTTTGTTTAAAAACTCAAACAAATCAGCAACCGAATAATTACCTAGTAGTTTACGTAATGGTTCAAATGTACGAAATATTTATGCGAATATTTACTTAGTGCATGAAACTGAGAACTGACCATTGATAAAATTGGCCTCATTTATATATTAAGAGATGTTCATTTGTAGATACTTGAGAATAAAAGAAAAAAGAAATGTTTCTTGTATCTGATAAAATTTCTTTTTGTTTTTGCACATGGAAAGGGTACTATGAATTTTATAAGTATTTATTTTTCATATAAAATGCCGGTAAGATTAATTATGTAGACGTATTTAACTGAAATTTGATTGAATTCGGTATAGGATTTTCATCTAGTTTAATAATTGAATCGATGAAATTATTTTCTATTCCATACTTTTGGTTTTCTGGCGAATATTTTTTATTCAGACTGTTAAATATATCTTTTTGTCAAAACCACTTGTAATGGCAAAGTCTTTTATACAACTGTCATTTAAGCAGTTGATCTTCGCCTGAACAAAATGCAGACTCCCGGTCTGTTATCAATTAAAAAATTAAACCGGGAAATCCCCCAATCCGGTCAAACAACGTACATTATAAATAGATTAGTCCTTTTTACCCGTAAATGGGCTTTTTTGCTCGTATTTTTGAAAAGTTTAATTGTCCTATGGGATTGGCTCCAAAATTAAATACGGCTAGTATTCTGCTTTGGCTTTGTTGTAAGGCTTGGTGCTTTTCCTGCAAAAAATATCTTTAAAAATTAGATGTTCTTAGGATATTTAGACTATTTTCTTTATCATCGAAATTGGTTTTTTAGCTCGATGATTGCCAAACTTCCATCTTTAATGGAAAAGAATAATTAGTTTAATTATAAATTTCTGACCAGTAATTGATGAGTTCCCAATAAGGACGAAACCGGTCTACTGGATAAATTGACATTTCTACACCTTGCAATTCTTAGTTTATACTGACATATGTAAGATGATAATTGGCCAGGTGCTTATATCAAGATTGAAATCTTGATTACATAATTTTTATCACCACCCGCGCAAACAATTTTAGTTTAATTATAGTATAATTATTTGTTATATAAATTATTCAAATGACAAATCAAACTTTTACAATTAAAATTCAATTGTCAGGTTTGTATAAATTTATAGTAGTATTTCCGGGTTACTAACACCTAAAGCGCATATTTTAATAAAAACTAACATAATTTTAATTAGCTTCCAAGTCATGGCATAGAGGTCGAAAAACCTTAGAAATTGCAATAAAGTTCATTCGCTTTCCAACTGTGGCAGCCGTACAGGAATCAATTTTCACCTTTAAAAATCTTAATAAATAAAGTACTTCCTTTCTTTAAATCAAATTTGCGAGCTTGAAGTTAACTCCAATCCAATTTTATTTAACCAGTCGTCGAACGGGATAATCAAACTACCGCCAATCGCAACGCACTGAGGCGTTTCGACCTTCCATGATCATCATCAGAGTACGACGGCAATCTGACTAGCGAGGATCAAACCGCATTGCATATGTATGTAAAGCAAACTTAGATATGCTGCTCTCACCTCTAGTAGTATTGTATACATTTTACAAGACTGGTAAAATTTGCTGCACAATTTCTATGTCACACACATATATGTAGACAATACAATTAAACAATAATTGATTGCGCGGGTAGAGGTAAAAATTCTCTAATTCACGTTTGTGAGCTTGAAGTAAACTATTATTTAATTTAATTGATATATATTTATATTTTACGTTTTCCTTCACAAATTATTACATCCACAATTTTAATTTTTTTAATGAGTGCATAAAGCGATTATTTCTTATTTGGATGCTCGCACGCTTGGTTTAAATAATTGTTACCACCACCCGCGCAATCAATTATTGTCAAATTGTATTGCCTATATATGTATAAGTGGCGAAAGCTGCAAGCAGTTAATGTTCGTGACTGCATAGAAATTGTGCAGCCGACATTTCCAGTCAAGTTCAATATATTCGAGACTGCTAGAGGTGAGAGCCGCATATCTAAATTTGATTTCCATATATATTCAATGCGGTTTGATTCTCGATAGTCAGTTTGCCAACGTACTCTGATGATTATCATGGAAGGTCGAAACGCGTCAGTGCGTTGCGGCCGGCGGTAGTTTTGTTATTTTGTTCGACGACTGGTTAAATACAATGGGATTGGTGTTTACTTTAAGCTCGCACACTGGATTTAAACAATTGGATGTAAGCAGACTCATTCAACCGTCTTTCCAATATAGTTGTGCTTCTATTCTAAAATCTTTGTTAGCTGGTTTTCATAGTGAAAATTCAAACGTTTTGTGAACAAAGATAAAATGCGCTATGCTCACTGCAGGTACTTCTGTGTGTGGCGTTGTAGTCTCAAGTCAATTGGTCAATGGCTCTTTGTAGGGTCTGCGGCGACTTGAAACTGGGAGCCAAATTTCTGCTAGCTCGACTTAAGATAATACTGGCAGAGCTTTTTCATGTCAACATATGCAAAGTCTGAAAGATGATTTTAAATTTAAAAAATGTTTAGAAAGCATAAATAGATTTATAAACGTTCACACTAGAACAGAAAAATCTTTAAAATTGTTGTCGCTACAGCTTCGGGAAAATTAAACGTTTGCGAATCAATAAATGATGCTAACAATAATCTAATAGCCGATTAGATTTGTTACAATAGGTGGGCCACAAACTTCAAAGATCAATTTCCTTTCGTGCCTGCATCTGTCTCGATCCCTGAAAGTATGCCTCTCTCAAGAATATTCATCGTTGATTTCGAACAACCCTCCGAGTTAAATTTGCGAAATACAATATTATCTCTTAAAAATCGCAAAGCTGCAGACCCCGATGATGTGTCCGAACTTATTTAACGATTGCAGTGACGTCATTTGTGGGGCGTTAAATAGCAATTTGTACCATATGGAAGGAACAGAAAGTGACGGATGTGTGGAGCGGGTCGACCATCATTGCTATCTTCTAAAAAGTCGTAATTTGTGCGATAAAAATCGTGATATAGGCTTGAATCCAGTTGTTTCTGGTGCATTTTGTTCGATTAACTTACGCTGACCCAGAGATTCGCGTGAATCGCATACAAGAGAATACCAATTAGATGGCATAGGACCAGAATGGAGAACATGTGCGCATCATAAATCTTGCTCGGAAACCCTGCGCGATATGTTATTGAATCGAACTCAGTGGTGATTGTGTTGTAGATGACTAGCAGTGTCACCATTTTAACTCTTGAGGTAATGTCCGGAATGTTGCCGCCTCGAGCCCCATCCACGGTAATAGGCTAGCCAGTACGTGATGAGTTGTCAATATGGACGAAACCGGTCTACTTGATGAATGGCCTTGTAAAATTCTTATTTTTATCGAGCAAATGCATTTATACTGGGATTGGCATTTATATCAAGTTCGTAAATTTGACTAAAATCATAAAACAAATAGTCTGGCGCATGTAAAGTGTAAATTAGCATCCATCAACTGCAGCTTCACTTAAATGGACGTACATGCTTATTTATTAAATTTAATGGAATATTTATGAGTTATGTATAAGCGAACACATGCAAATACGTCACGTGACCTAGTTTAATTACATAACAACATCCATTATTAAACAAGCGAGTTCTAATTATGCAAGTATGTATTAGGTGTTGCGAACCTAGTAACAAATTAGTTCAGTTGTGACCAGAAGGATAAACCAAAGGCAGCATGAACGGAAAACATAATCTCATGCACATTCGTTTCGTGCTTACTGGCGACTCATCAGTAGGAGCCGGTATTGCGCCCTTTAACCACTATATATTCGGTAGAAGAATGTGGAATAATAGGACGGTACAATCTACTAGACGAATGTGTAAACCTGTAATAGTGAAGCTAACATAATCTGAAGTCAACGACAATACGACTTCAATGCTAACTCACACTATATAATATATATACCGAGTCTGTAAAGGATACTAACACTATGTCTATTGTGTTAGTAACTGATACCAACAGTATAGTACCGAAAAGGTACATGGTACTAACACTATGGTTTCCGAGTCGGTACATGATACCAACCTGATGGAAATAAATTCCTCCTAAAGTTCACCCAAATTGAGAATTACAACAATTTCCGAACACCTGTTACTCCAGTAAATCCATACACTCTGGCCTTGATCGATATCAGTTATCATATTTCGCGGTAAGCATGACATCATTCAATTCAATATATGACAGTTAAATATTGTTTGTTGCGAAGAGCTAATATATATGCAAGTATGTATTAGGTGTTACGATCCTAGTAACAAATTAGTTCAGTTGTGACGAGAAGGATAAACCAAAGACAGCATGAACGGAATGCGAACCTAGTAACAAATTAGATCAGTTGTGACCAGAGGGATAAACCAAACACAGCATGAACGGCAAGTATAATCTCGTTTATCCTTCTGGTCACAACTGAACTACTTTGTTACTAGGTTCGAAACACCTAATACATACTTGCATATATATTAGTTCTCCGCAACAAACAGAATTTAACTGTTATAAATAGATCTGTTTTGGAACGAGGTTATCACATTAGCTTAAATCTGTTATTGTGAGCATTGTATTGTGTGTGTGTGTGTGTGTGTGCGTGATTAGAGGCCTGAGGGTGGAACGGGAAATACGGTTTCGGAAGGTTGCCAGCCAACGAAGATTAGGTCGTAACTCATTTCCAGTGGTCGGTATGAATGATGTTGACGCCTTCGGAGGAAATGGACGAATCAGCACCCAGCCATCACGAAGACGAACTCGGCGCGTACTTGAAAATGTGAAACAATCGGATCTCTGCGAAATTGATAGTGCAAATCTACTGTCCTCGAAAGAAAACCGTGGATACTCTAAATGTGACGATCACACTGCGCAATCATTCAAAACATATCTGTACGAGAGAAGGATGGAGGGCACAATCCTAGCTCTTCAACATCAAAAACCAACAGGTAATGGTAATGTGCTGTCCACTCAACTTATAGATGTTTGTTATGTAGAGTGTAGTGTGATTATGTATCCAGTTCAAACTAAGTGAAATGAGGCGAATGTACTTGCTGCTTAGGATGAGGTAAAACCAATATTCACACCTTCAAAACGCGAATTGTCATTCGTTTGATTACCATAATGGAATAAGCTGGAATCCAATCCTATTTTTGTGTGCTTTGATTATTTTACCCTGTTTCAATGCTTCATGTGAATTACGTAATAGACATGATCGAGTTAGGTTTCGACCAGGACCAGGTTGAATAGGTACTATTCTATCCCTAAGGCAGTTATTTGAACTGCGGCACTTATTTCGCCGTTACACAACAATTGACGCAGGGTAGTATAAAACTAACATTGTTATATCATAAAATGGTAAGCCTGCTTAATTTGTGAATATTATACGAGCTCTTTACTTTAACGCCTTAAGCCACGTAAATGTCAGAAAATTATGATATATTAGTTTGGTCCATTTTGTACACCAACCGAAGCACATAATTGCATATTGTTTAGTTTGTTCCACGAAAATATACCAATAATCAACTTAGTTATTGGTTAGTTGGAATTATGTCTAAAGAGATGCCGTTTAGACTCCACATAAAGTAAAGGCTAAACAAGAAACATCAGTTTGTATATAACTGAAAATTGTGTGTAGTGTGCAGCAGGGTGGCTCAGTGGTTAGAGCGCCAAATTCCGAATCAGAGGTGCCCAGGATTGAACTCTGACCGCGGCAAATTCTGCGCAAAATTGGTCTACTGGATGAATTGCCTTTTCTACATTAAGAAATGCTTAGTTTACACTGAAAAAGCATGTACATAATGGGTTAGGTGTTTAAATCAAGATAGAGACCTTGATTTATGTAATCAACCTAGTTATCAAGTAATGGCATATATTGAATATCTGAGATCGGTCACGTGAAATGGAAGCACCAAGATAACCTACAGCTATGTGGCAGACCTGACGAGCGTTATCCACCGAATTATGCGCGTTCAAGAAAATTGAAAATGGTCAATGATATTGCATTTTGTCAGGAGTTGAGCTAACCTTAAAAGTCTTAGCAGACTGCGGTATAGTTGACTGAAGCATCATAATTAATTTTAGGATAATGATACCGCAGCGTATTTTCACTAACCAAGTGACACTTGAATGAACGAAAATCAGTGGGGACCTAGCAGTGAACAGGATGAAGTCAAATTTCTCGGTCATTCATTATATTTATTCATATATCTATGCACTCATTTATGCACGCATGTATATTTATATGCATGTATGTATGTATGTATGTATGTATGTATGTATGTATTTATGTATGTATGTATGTATGTATGTATGTATGTATGTATCTATGTATGTACGTATATATGTATGTTTGTATGTGTTTATGCAAGTATGTACGTCTGTATGTATGTATGTATTTATTTATGAGTGAATGTATGTATGTACGTATGCGTGTAAGTATATATATGTATGCATGTATACATTTTTATATGTATATATGTGTGTATGTTTTTATGTATATATGTATGCTTATATTTGTGTGTGAATGTATGTATGTATGTATGATCGCATGCATATATGTATTTATGCTTGTGCTTGTATATATGTATACATGTTTGTATGTATGTATGCATTGATGTTTGTATGTATGCATGTATTTATGTGTGTATGTATGTATGTAAGTTTGCATATATATCCATATCAATTTAATGCGGCATGACTGGCTCGGGCCAACTGGTCCTTAAGCAGTAAATTCTTAATCCTACAATACAGTCAGTAAAAGTTTAATAAAGTGTACATCATTGATAGTAACATGATGATACACTTTAGATCGTTTTCAAGTCAGGCATCGGTGCTTACATTATGTAAGTATAATTAATTACATGTTTTTTAGCTAACCAACGATCTTAACAACAATAACAATTCTTCATTGCATAATACATAGTTTGCTCAATAATTTGTATCGAAAATATATGAATAATCTGCCTACGCTTTCGGTTATAGAAAAAAATAAATTATTGAAGAGCCATTCAAATTATAGCTTGCTGATTAGTTGGATGACCAAGTCAACTTTTTGAATATGACCATTTTTCACAGGATGCAAATTTTAAGGTGACCTAGTTTGAAAGACAACCGATCTATTATTCCATGATTTAATCCTTGATTTGGAACACGTCAACATTTGGCCGATGCAGCAGTGAAAATCGAACTAATGGAATATTTACTAGCAGTCTCTACGTCCTAGGAAATTGGCTACTAATCTACGTGTCACTAGTTCGAGTCTGACTGACGCTATTAGATAATACTGCCGAATAATAAAGTTGTGAAGAAAACAGAATGTGAAACGTATCCTTTTTCAAAATTGTTCAGTGGTAAGAGTCGTGTGAATAACGGCATATTCATTAAGTTTATTTGGCCAGCCAATTGCCTAATATACAAAGTGCAAACAGCTAAAGACATTAAATAGCTCACTCCAAATTACATATTCAATTCTGTGTTAGATGTTGTGCACCTAGTAACAAGATAGTTCAAATATGGCCAGAAGGATAAA
>JAQBSW010010032.1:0-26049 GCA_029291075.1 Eudiplozoon nipponicum | reverse complement strand
AGCAATAACATTTACTGTAAGGTTAGCCCACTTCATTGTGTACTAATTTTCACTGTCGGGGGGGTGTATGTAACACGCGGCTCCGTGTTACAACCCAACGAAGGTCAATTTTTACAAACGCTGTGCTCTTTAAGGTCAAATATTCTAACTCTGTCCTTAAACAATATTTCTCTTAGCTGTGATTTTAGGAACAATCTCTTTTAGTCTCAAGCAGTTTCAATCGATATTTCTTGAACTGCAATTTTATTTGTAATTAATAGTGTTTTTATAAATAGACAGAACCGCGCGCGATCCGCGAGGATCACGCGGTGAACTATTGTGACATTGCGTATTTATGTTGCTTACCCCTTCATTTTTAGTGCTTGCTTTTAACGATGACATTTTACATATCTTCATATGTTCTAAATCGATGATATAGATACAATTCAATTCAGATATTTGTGTAGGAATAATTACTTGTGTTCAAAACATTTATCTTTATAAACACAAATCTTTTTACTCTGTTCATGTTGTCATGTATTTTAAGTCATTTGACGATATTTATTCCAATCCAGACATTTGTGTAAAAACAATTTGTTATGTGCAAAACATTTCACTTTATGAACATAAATCCTTTTAATCTTTGCCGTCTAGGCGACGGACAATTTAGTTTAACTTATTTTTGCATAGTCGATTTGGACTAACCGTGAATGATGTTTATATGTGCTACATTGTGTTTATTACAATTTTGAAACTTTCCTTCGGCCTTCTAATATTAACCATCTGAAAAGGAACAGACTGATTGAATGCTCGGGTAGTAATAATAGCAACCATTGATAAGTAGTAGGGGTACAAAATCAGGAACGAGATAGCAACAGCGAAAAGTACCTACATGATAATATAATTTTACGTCACATGCAACTATGCATATTATATTATTTAGGAACTTATTTTTTAAAGTAAAAATATGACCTGAAATGTAATCGGTCCAAAGCTTTTTCTTTGCGAAATTCCTGTTGTAACTGTTAGAAGTACGGGCTGCATGTTATTTACTTGAGTGATAATGCATTTTATTCATAAATAAATAGCTAAGTTATTACAAATAACAAATCAATCTTTAGAGAGCCATTTACCTTCATATTAGCAAAAAAATTATGGAGTCAAAGGCATTCGAGATAGCAAAAAACAATTAGCACATCAATATTCTTTCAGTTTATTTGTTGAAAAAAATTAATATGAGAAGCATATTCGTCACTGTGGATTTTTCATTCGTCAATCCATGCAGGCATGAATAAAAAGAATAGAATTGTGTAGAATATCTTTATTTGAATTCAAACCACATATGTTCCATGAAATCTATAAGATTATTAGAAAATCTTAAGTATATAAAATATATAACATCACATAAATATGTCCATTAAGTCTCATATAAATAAGTTAATCTCAAAAATTTTGTTATATGATTTATCAACAACTAAACATCCAGCAATAATATCACTGCATACGCTATATCAATTTTAATACAATTATTATGATAAGGATAAAAACGGTCTTCATAATCATTCACATTTGTAAAGTAATTGATGATATAAATAATAAAAAAATTATCATCAAAGATCTCATACCTTATAATTGGAAAGATTTAGGCATAATTCGAGTGCAATATTATGCATAAATGATAACCATGACTAGCAATATTTTATATGTAATATTGACTAATATGATGATATTGTAACACGCGGCTCCGTGTTACAACCCAACGATGTTCGATTTTGACAAATACAGTGCTCTTTAAGGTCAAATAATCTAACTCTGTTCCTACACAATATTTCTCTTAACTGTGATTTTAGAAACAATCTCTGTTAGTTTCAAGCAGTTTTAATTAAGATTTCTTGAACTGCAATTTTATTTGTAATTAATAGGGTTGTTTATTAAATATACAGAACCGCGCGCGATACGCATGGAACACGCGGTCCTTATCGTGTGTTAGATTGACGTCAGTGTAACATCATTTTGGAGACTATCCCCGGCCGACGTTGATCCAAATGACCCGCTGTTCCGCGATGTAGACCTATCAGGCGGTGAAGAAACGATAACGCCACCCCCAGACAGTTTTGCTGACTACGGACTGACTCGCGACATCTCAGCAACAACCGAGCCAACTGATAACGTCACGACGCCGCGAGATACAGAGGAACCAGAATCAGTGTTGACATAGCCAAAATCAGTCGTTACACGGTATGGCAGAGCAATAACACCTCCTGTAATATTAGTCCCCTTCATTGTGTACTAATTTTCATTGTCGGGGGGTATGTAACACGCGGCTCCGCGTTACAACCCAACGATGTTCGATTTTGACAAATACAGTGCTCTTTAAGGTCAAATAATCTAACTCTGTTCTTACACAATATTTCTCTTAACTGTGATTTTAGAAACAATCTCTGTTAGTTTCAAGCAGTTTTAATTGAGATTTCTTGAACTGCAATTTTATTTGTAATTAATAGGGTTGTTTATTAAATATACAGAACCGCGCGCGATACGCATGGAACACGCGGTGGATTATTGTGTCACAGTGGATTTATTTCGCTCAGTTGGATTATTCGCAGTTTACGCGAGGGATTTACTGTTCACATTTAACTATGCCTATCCGAATTTCAGAGAATAATGGATTATTATAATGACATGAGTTAAAAACATAGCAAACAGTGAACTAATTATTTGTGAATTTTGTCATTGAAGTCTTTACACGGATTACACACATTCATTTTCAGTGACAACTTTTAACAGTGACTATGTTCATATCATCATGTATTTTCAATCGGTTGCATATATTCATTTCAATTCAGACATTTGTGAAAGAATAATTGCTTGTGTGCAAAATATGCCACTTTATAAACAGAGCTCATTTTGATACCGTCTAGTGCATGGACAGTTTTGCTTAACTCTGACTTGTGCATGAAACATTCATCTTGGTGAATACTATTTTAACTTTTTCCGTCTAGAGTAAGGACAATATAGTTTGACTGTGTCTGATGTTTAAGACATTCATTTGTGTTAAAATTTAATTTTATTGCCATCTAGAGCACGGTCCGTTTTGTTCAATTGTGAATGTTGATTTTGCATTGCAACATTGTGTACACCATACGTATGCTGATTAGACTTAGCCTTCTCACATCACCAATCGGAAAAGGTTGGGGACTAATCATAAGCAAGGATCTCAACAGCAACTACCAAACTAATGTTGGGAATGATAAATCCCACAGGTCTCCCACAAATCAACCAAATTAAACATCAATAACTATTGTTTATTATCTATTTAGAAAATCGGGGGTAAACTAGTTGAGATTGTTTATAACGTAAAAATATTTTTAATAAAGATGATATTAAACAATAATAATTTCATAATACTTACTTTAATGGTTTGCAAGTAACGTGAAGCGTATATATTAAAATGTTTCCTTGCGCGCTTGTTTCATACCTTGTCTGCTATGTCCTACGCTAGAATATTGCATCTTATCAAACATGTTCTGGAAGAAATGCAATTCACCGTGGATCTCAATTAAGCTCAAAGTTTAAATATTCAAGAATGATGGAAAATAAATTGTTTAAGAGAAACCAAGAGAAAGAACACCAAAATTTAATAAAGGTATAATGGAATTAATAAAGGCTGTGGACGTAGAAAATGAATAAAATACTTACATAATCATTTAAAAGGTGTACAGAATTTGTTACTAAAATTAAACAGAAATTGTATACTTTAATTTAATGTCCCGCATACAATTGAGATGCAAGAGGCAAATGCATATGCGTAAATTAAGTAATTGCAACGTTAGTGAAAAGTCATAAGCAAAGAAGCCGATGATTTTGTCGATCACAGGAAGCAAGTGGCAGTACATTTTCTAAGTTCAAATATTGTAACGCGGGGCTCCGCGTTACAACCCAACGATGCCCAATCTCGATAAATATAGTTCTCTTTAAGGTCACATAAGCTAATTCTGGTTTTATACAATAGTTATCTTAACTATGATTTTAGCAACAATCTCTGTAAGTTAAAGCCGTTTTTGTTGAGATTTCTTGAACTGCAAATTTAATTTTAATTAATAGGGTTTTGTTTAATAATAAAACACACCCGCGCGCAATACGCCGGTAACATGCAGTGGATTTATGTGACAACGCTCAAAGCCAGGATTTATATATTTTATGTGTATCAACAACTCTGCTAAGGCATTCTGGATTTATATCTTCTTTTATTTTTCCATCATCTAAATAATTTCATTACTGATTCAGCCAAGACATTCTGGATTTATATATTTTGCATCACTTCTCACTCATGTGAAAATGTCATTTCTGCCGAGACATTCTGGATTTATTTATTGTGTTTATTGTGACTACTTTTATACGAGACAGTTAATTGTGTTGACAATATATTATTTTGTTGCCGTCTAGAGCACGGTCTACTTGGATAAACTGTCTATTTTAATTTACTTTGCAACATTATATTCAATAAATGCATGATGATTCGACTTAGCCTTCTCTCATCACCCTTCGGAAAAATGTCGGGAACTAATCATAAACACGGATCTCAATATCAGCTACCAGACATATGTTGGACTTGTATAACATCACTAAATAGACAGCTATCCCGCAAAACCTCTTACAAAAACTACAAAACCTCCTACAAAAATGGTGCCCCGATTTGTCGAACTCACAGTCAATAAAAAATTAATCAGCATCTAGCCTATGAGAATATGAAGCAGACGCTAGTCCTCCCGCTAGCCCAAGCACTTTGGAAGAATGCCACAAAAGATTGAATATTGTAAAGCAGGGAAAACACACAATAAAACAAATCCTGAGCCACAAATTACAGCGAACCACCCTCTCGAGATCACAATTCTCGAAGACAGCCACACGATGACGGGTGAGGACGATGTAACACTGCCATTTATACTCGACAGCACACACACAAAATATGACGTTCAGCTCAGGAAATGCAAGAAGCCTGGTGGCGAGCCCAGAAACAAGCCGCACCACCACATGGACCCAGTTTAAGATATGCCAATTCGATCCAGACTATCTTGACGAGTGGATCGAAGATGTTACTTTATTGGCCAAGGTGTGCAATATAACAAACGAGGGCTCAATATTTTGAGGGCTTGAGAGAAAATCCCAATGTCTTTCAGACGCAGAATAAAAGATATCCTGCATCAAAATACTGAGGGAACATGTTCGCAGCCATGGAAGAGCCTGCAACGCGCCGTCAAGCAGCGCCTGTCACCAGATCGGGAAGGCAGGCTTACAGAATTGATGAGCCATAAGTCCTTTAGTAACAGCACGCCTTCCGAGCTATTCAGGGAGATGGAGCTGAAAGCCTATGAATTCAATCTACCCAATGAAATCTTGATGCGACTATTCATTCAGAAGCTTCCTCTGTCACTCTAAGAGATTGCCACGTTTCTGCGGGAATCCGCATATGTTGCCCTGGTATAGCATCACTAAATAGACAGCCACCATTTAAAACCTCTTACAAGAACGACATTACCTCCTACAATATATTTAGCGTTTTTATTGGCTATGAAGTTTTCAAACAATTAAGAGGTTAAACTTTCGTAAATAATGAATACATGCAAGTGTAGTTTTCAAGGCAGAAATATGCTTTTCTTAAGGTAATACGGGACATAATTATTAAAAAGTTGCGAAGCTGATGCCCGAGTATCTTATGCTTTTAATAATCTAAGCGCAAGTAGGTTTCGATTTGGGGTTGAAAAAGATTAAGTTTTCTCTAACAGAATAAAAAGATGAGAAAATAACCTGCACAAAATCTAAATATGCATATTCATATATATTACGTTCTCTATTCTGTGCAAATATTCGTGACTATAATATAAATTCTATTTTTGTTATTGCATAAAAAAATAATGATTTTGATTGATGCATTTTAACTGGATCATGTATGATAGGAGACGGAGATAGTTGTAAAAATTACGTTTTGAATTACTTTGCTGTCTGGATGGATATTAAGTTTTGTAGAGTTAATGAGGATATTATGTACATTAAATCTTAACATAAGTTTATAAAGTATATTCCAATTTATAGGCATCATTTTATTGACTTCATTACTTTAGGATTGTCATGAAATTATTGACTGCGGTTAACAGCATATTCTTGCAGGTTTCAAACTAAAATTCTGACTTTAATAAATCTGAAGATAGGGCAGCAGATTCCACTGATTTAATTTTCTTTGAAACTACTTGTTTAATTATTATCAGTAAGCAAATTTAAATTATGATTTTGCCAAATAATGACAACAATTGCCTTGATTGCATCCTTATAAAGGCAATTTTACAACACAATAATATTTAATGTTGTAGACGAAGATAATTCCTCTGACAAAATTAAAGTGATATTTATTGATAAATTTAAACCACCGTGGCTGATTGAAACGAATATTATTTAAAAATAATTATTCGTTTATTTTCTAGAACATTCTTTGTTTAAATACTTAACAGTATATATACTTTTGAATTGTGCGTAATTTCAGTTTTGGTAATCTGTACCTGACTGGCCTGACTTTCCTTAGCAAGCTGCATTTGTTTCTTTTCTCTACTTTCCGGTTTATATGTTCTCGATTTTCACAATATACACCTGCTATCATTTTGTCTTTTGAATCGTACATATTGGGGACGTTCTGGAACAGGTAATTTAATAATTCTGTTTTTCGCGTCTTATTTTTTCCAGATTATTTGATCGGGTGTATTGCTACGTAAGAAGTACACAGTCCGTTGCCTAACACTAAGTTATCAAATATATGTTTCAGTTCGTTCAATATTGAGGCAAATCTTCAATTTGAGGACACAAGCAAGTTAGCTCAAGATATATCAGGCATGAACTTAATAGACGTAAAAGAGAATTCTAGCTTATCAGACTCAAGTGAGTATATTAAGACTGAAAACCACTTGGCATTTATGGAGTTCTCATTTACTAATAGGTTTGGAGCCTCTACAATGTTGAACATATTTCGAAGTGTATATAAAGTGTAAATTGTGTTCAGATGGTTTAAGTATAAAATTATATTATTAGATCTCAGTGGATTGTAAACGCCCCAGCTTCAAGTAAATGCCGTACGACGTTACAAAGTCAGTTAGAGTGCCATAAATACTAAGTTAGTACTGTTGGGGGGCCCTTAACAGGGCCGGTCTTGCGTTCTCTGGCAAATGCCGAGAAGGTCCATTAGTGTACCGGTGTCCAGAAGTACTCCTAGACTCTTGAAACCAGCTCGGGTTGACTTAGGTCGTGGTTCCTTCTGTTGTGGCGTTGAAATCTCGCTGAGTAAACTCGTTGAAGTTCTGCAGTAATTGGCTCGTCTGTCTAGTTGTACAGCAACAAGATTAGCGTGACTGATATTGCCAATGTGTGTGATGCCAGCACCAAAATAGTGTAAGTGACGAAAGAAGACAGCATGCCGGAGAAACGCACAGCAGAAGGCAAATGCGACAACTGACTTGCATGGTAAACTCACCGTGCTTAAATAGCCTTAATTGGCTACTTGCACACTATTGGTTAACGGTAAGTTTTGCATTTTTCTCATTGGTGAAGCGTAAATTGAATTGAATTTATTTTGCGCAATATGTCGGCGAGTTGCTTTGTGTCGTTACATCACTTTCCTCTCTGAAAAAAAGAAAAAAAATTACTCTCGGTAAGGCTAGATAAGAAATGCATGGTAGAGTTCGAACCAAGTAAAGCACAAAATAATGCACCATACATGCTGGGCTGAAGTATGCTCGTTGGTTGCTTCAACAATGATATGATGCCAAGTAACCACAAGGAATTGTTACACAAATTGTTAGCTCTAGTGGCCGGTCATACCGCGTGAGTCAAAATAGAGTAGTGCAAGATTTGGGAGCCGCAGCATGAGGATTTCGAGGTAAATCGCCACTGAAGTTGCCAGGTTTAAGTTAAAACCTAGACAGGCTGGATTGTCGTCAATGCTTTTGTATATGACCAAAGGAGATAGTGTGTGTTTGACGTTGTGTTCATGATATTTGTAGAGTGGTCTCTGTGCAACTGATAAAGTTGAGATATGCATTGAAAGTGGCCTGTACCATGATATGAAGCTGATAACTACTTAGTGTTGCTACAAGAAAGCGTTAGCTCTAATTAGCTGTTCATACCAAAATAGGCAGTGTGGCATACATTATAATTTAAAAAATATATACATGAAAATAAAAGGTAACTGCATAAAAAAATATATGTACTCGAACATTGCCTCAGAGATGGCATAATACCAAAGAACTGTTCGAAAATTCTACAAAATTGTTAATTAATGTTAAAAAAATCAATTACGCGTTATGCAAAGCAAGCTATCTAGACTGTAGGCAGAAAAAGCCCGAGATGGGTATAGAAGGTTGAATGCTCTCAGGATCAGGCGGTTCGATAAACGGTTTATGACTTGTATATGCTTACTGATGTCGGTGTCGCGCCTTGCATAATAATGAAGTGTTTGGGTTGTCTGAGCAAAATCGGGTAAGGACCGCGATGCTTTGGTTATAGTGGTGCAACTGCTGTGTCGTTGCGAACGGGTACTCTATTGCAGCTGTGGAGCTGCTGGTGAACAAAGACTGGACGAGGCGTATGTCTCGACTGCTGTTCAGACATGTTACCGAAATAAAGTCGAAGGCGGGTAGGTTCGTCTTGTTTCATCCTGTGCCGGTAGTAGACGAGGGAGCTGACTAGGCAAGCGTAGATCCATGCCATTCAAGAGTTGTGACACAGACGTTTTAATGGATTTACGAGTACGGGAACGCATGGCAAGCAGATCTAAAGGTAGTGCATCGACCCAGTTGCATTTAATGGACGAGGATGCTAAAGCAGCTTTGAGTTTACCATCCATTCTCTCTACCATACCGTTAAATTGGGGATGATAGGCAGTCGTCTTGCGTAAGGTGCATCCCATGTACCGCAAGGTGGTTTGAAGCGATCCGATGAGAAGCAAGTGCCTCTGTCAGTGATGACTTCATTGGGAACGCCACAATTGGATATCCATGCAGAGATAAAACCGTTAGTTTCTTCGTTTTCCGAAATGATGCCAAGAGGTAATGCCGCAGGCCACCGTGTAAATCTATCATACATAGTTAGAAGGTAGCGTAAACTTTGAACCTTTGTTAGATGAACTATACCGATGTGGACAATGGCTAGGCGAGAAGTAGTTCGGAAATATTGCAACTTAGAACGAGTGTGCCGTGTGATCTTGTTTTTCTGGCAAATGGTACACTCGGAGACACTTCGTTTAGCGTTCTCCCTGAGCCTGTGACCCCAGAAACGATTTGTGAGAAGTCGGACAGTCGCTTTGCTTCCTGGGTGAGAAATTGAGTGAATTGATTCGAAAACTTTTCTCTGAAGGCTGGTCAGCAGAACTGGCTTGTTGGGCTGCGTACCTGTGAAGTAAAAAATTGGTAAGCCTTCCCAGAGACGGCATATGAACTTGGTTGGGTGACGGGCTACTGATCTTTGAATATGAATGTTACCACGCTGTTTCGTTCGCAGGAGGGATGGTGTTAGTGCGGGTTCACGGAGTGTCATGGAGTTGACAGCGAATGGCGACGGCGAAGGTGGTTTTAGCCGGACGTCTGGCCTGGAATAGGCATCTGCAATGAATTTTTGTACGTCCTTGACATGAAAGATGTCAAATTGCAACTCATTTAGACGTGAAAGCTGTTTTTCCACTCTGGCAGGGTACTTGGCGATAGTTGAAGTTACGTTTCGAAGTGCACTAACTAATGGTGCATGATCTGTGAAAACAACAAATCTGCTACTGCCAATGATGCTGATAAAATAGCGCACTGCGTCGTGGATGGCGAGGAGTTCTCGACCGAAAGTGTCGTATCTCGTTTCTACTGGTTGGAGAGTACGCGAATAGAAACTGATAGGCTTCCGAACTCCGTCGATCTCTTGTTCCAAAGTGGCTCCAATAGCGAATTCAAAAGCATCTGTCGTGAGTAGAAATGGACGTTGAAAATCTGGATGCGTTAGCATTGTGGCATTTGCTAACGAGCTGATGGCGAGTCGAAGTAATTCCTCGTTTTTGGGTGACCATGTAATGATGGAATTCTTGTTAAGTCCCTCTCGATTCCGCTGGTGCCTGCACAAAGGATAAAGTTGTCTTGAAAGGCCTCGAATGAACTTGCGGTAGTAGTTTAGTATTACCATAATTTTCTGCAACTCGATAACAGTCATCTGTGAATTGATATTCCTGATTGTATTCGACTTTGACGGCAAAGGTTAAATACCTTCTGGCGTGAGACGATACCCCAAGGAAATCCATGGATGTAGTTGCAATCTGCGTTTTGTCACAATTGATGTTGAGTCCGTGGTTGGATAAGTGTGAGGGGACATTTCGTAGATGCTTGGCATGAGATTCTAAGTCTGGACTGAATATCATTATGTCATCGAGATATGACATAAAATAAGCGGCGTCGTCGCGAAGTATGTTGTCCATAAATCTTTGAAATGTCTGTGTAGCACACATAAGTCAAAAAGGCATGCAAAGATATTCGAAAAGGCCAAATGAAGTGATGACTGCATTCTTTTCAATATCTTCTGTTGCTACCGGGATGTAATGTTAGGCTTGTCTGAGGTCAACCTCTGAGAAGAAATTGCTGCCATTGAGTTTTTCAAGTAAGGTGTTAATATTTGGAATAGGACATGCATGAGATTTTGTCACTGAATTTAGCTTACGGCAATCTCTGCACATTCTGTACGATCCATTTGAGTTGGAGACTAAGTGCAGTGGTGACGCACATGAACGTTTCGATGGTCTGATGATTCTCTCTTATAAAAGCCTTGAAAATTCCTCTTGGGCAGCTTTCAGTTTAGCAGGGGCCAGTGGTCTCTTCTTTTCTGAAATAGGTTGTCTTCTGTGACGATATGATGCATCGTGTTGGAGACTCGTAGCTCTGACTTGTTAAGATCGAAAAGCGACTTGTGTTCTCGAAGAGCTGCTGATATCTATGCTGAATGATGAACTGGGATTGGATGAATGACCAGTAACTCAAAACGTTCGGAGGCAAGTGTCCAAAAACTTTGCTCAAGTCCGGTGGAGGGGTCGATGATCTTTTGATTGGCAATATCAACAATGAGCCGAAATTTCAAAAACAAATCAAGGCCTATTATATTGTGTAAGACTTTGGAAATGATGAAGTTGCGAGTAAATTCACGCCGTAAACCTATATTGAGTGTGCGATACCGACAGCCATAAGTAGGTATGGGCTCGCCTGTATCTGTTGCGAGTAGAACGCCTAGCGACATCTCGGCCATTGAATCACCCTTGAGAACTAGGACTGCTGCACCTGTGTCTACGACGAATTCTTCGCCAGTTCTGAAATCAAGAAGGTGCAGAAGTTCGTTGTGCTGTTTGGCCGGTTCATGCAAACAAGTAAGCTGATGATTGCGACTGGCATTGTTCATCCGTTTGGCTATCTATGTGGCAAATTCAGCGTGGACGAAAAGAGTCCACAGGAATGTCGGATTTTAAGTGATTTCTTCCTTGTGGCGCCGTTGATGCCGTTGATGCGCAGAAAGTATGGTCTTTTACTTTCTGCGCCATACGTTTCCCGATCCTGATGCACCACTAGTCCTGTGTTCTTTTGTATTTCCCGTCAACTGTGGAAATTGACATTCATTCGGAAATTCTTCGGAACGACAGGGACAGACTTAACACGAATAAAAAACTTCTTTGGGGCATATCTGTTAAAGGATTGCGGGGATCTTGATCGCCGCCTACCGTTATAATGTGTTTTGGGCTTGAAACTTGGTCAAGCTTTCACCTGATTTAGCTCGGATTTCGCTATGGTCAATCCTTTTAGAACTTTAGCCATGTTCGTTACTGTCCTCTCTAAAGAGGAGAGCCTATTATCCTGCGGAGGCGGACAAAAGGATGACGAATTCAACTTAGGTTCCAAAACCCTAAATTCTAACTCACATCTCTCAGATAAGTCATCTATAGAGAGAGTGTTGGGAGCTGACTGGCGAATAATTTTAGTGATTGTGGAAGATTGTTAATAAAAACAACCTTAGCTTCATGGTAAGAATTATTGGTTTTATATCCATTTTTCCGTAATTCACTTAGAATCTCGGTGGGGTCATGGTTCGGCATATCTAACTGCGTGTATTTGTTTATTAACTTTTCGGTTTCTGTGGGACCCAGCAAGGATTCTTCTTCATTTTGTAGGCCCAAACTGGGATTAGGTAGCTTCCTAATGGCCTCAAGCTTCGGATAAATCCGTCGTAGCGACCTTTGAGATACAGATTCAATATTTATCATGAGCTAAATAAAGCCATGTTTTCTAAACATAATTTTACTCCAACAATTTGCCACGTTGAAGTAATTTATTAAATTATAACATTGGCATCCGTTTATCTTTTTTAAATCAAGTTTGTGAAATTGAAGTAAAGAACAATCCCAATGTATTTAACCAATCATAGAACAACATAGCAAAACTACTGCCTGTCGCACGCACTGACGCGTTTCGAACTTCCATGATCATTATTAGAGTACGACGACAAACTGACTAGCGCGGATCAAATCGCATTGCATATATATGGAAAGCAAAATCAGATATGCGGCTCACACCTGTAGTAGTCTTGCATACATTTTATTTGACTGGAGATATCGGCTGAACAATTTCTATTCAGTCAAGAAAATTAACTGATTGCAGCTTTTGCCACAAATAAATATATTGGCAATACAATTAAACAATAATTGATTGCGCGGGTGGTGGAAACAAAACTTTAAATCAAGTTTGCGAGCATGAAGTAAACACCAATCCTATTGTATTTAACCAGACATCGAACAACATAGCAAAACTACCGCCAGTCGCACGCACTGACGCTTTTTTGACCTTCCATTTTCAACAACAGAGTACGACGGAAAAATGACTACCGAGGATCAAACCGCATTGCGTATATATATATATATATATATATATATATATATATATATATATATATATATATATATATATATTGGTTTTAATAACTGGTCGCCCATTTTGTTTCTTTTTCGTATAGGTTTTAATGATGCATAATTTTATTAGCATTTTTTCAAGGAGACTTGGAGGAAGACTATTCATGTGAATTTTGTAATACAATTAAACATAATTTAATATGCTATAGGCAAATGCAAATACCGAATATAATTTTTTGTCAGCCTGGATTATTTTAGCTAGTATATGAAGATTTAACTAATAGTACTCGAAGGAAAGCGTTATATTTAGCGCCAAGATGAGAACACACTATTTATTTATTATTTATTTAACATATAACGTTCGCTATTCCAGCTTGGAATATTTTATGCATATTTTGGTTATGGCATCGTTATTCAAGACCAAACTATAATTTGAGTACATCGATGAATCGGCATTCAAACTCAGCAATAATTTTCCGTTTTAGCATGTTTTTGCTTCAAATGATAGCTCACCTTTTTTATGTATTAGTATTGTGACTGCATTTACGTAAATGTTAAACACCTTGTTTTGATGGAGATTACACGTTAATCAAGTGTGTGGTTTATATAAATATGACTCGAAGATTTACGACTGTCAGAAAGAAACTAAACCCAACAAATTAGGATTTCTACCTGGTGCATACTGTGCGTAGATCATACGGATTAAGATAACTAACTATTTTTTATGCTTAGATGGAATATTAATCGCAAATATAAGACTAAGTTAAAATCATCCGATTTAGTAATACCAAAACCATTAGCAAACTCAGAATCGCTTCTCAGCTTCTAGTCAAACATAAGTATTCTGGTACGAATTGTGTAATAACAACAACAGCTGTTATGAAACCAAAATATCAAAATCTGTTCCATTAACACCGAAGACAGTGCCGTGTACTTTTTTTTAGGAAACTTGATTAGTTAGTAGAGTTCCGATTCGGGCGCCATCCGTAAATAGATTTCTATCACAATCGAGAGTTATGGTAGTTAGATATATTTGAGTAAATATACATTCAAGTTCACGAGTGGAGTACGTCCAAGATATTATTAATATGATGGATTATTATATAAGCAGTAAAATTTAAATGATGCATACATTTCACGTGAATATTATGTAGCAATTTATACATGACATAATGAATATGACTAAAATTTTAATGTTAAATACAGGATGACCAGTTATGAAATAACAACGTACACTTATAGTGATGACGAAATGTTATAATAGGCAATGCTAAACAATGTGCACATGGAAGTTCGTTCCAAAACCACACGTTTAAAAACCTTGCTTTTAACTATCACATTTAGAATATTATGCCAATATTAAAAGTAACACTATTGAAGTGAATTACAGATACATGTAAATGGACTATAAGTAAATATACACTGAAAGTGATTTATTAAGACAGAGTTTAAGTTCAGATAAAATAACTCAAAATAAGAACGTGCACAAATTGCCAATAAAGAGAACGAAGGGGTTATTATTTAAAACAGGCCTGTAATGGTTCAGCACACTGTAAACAATAGCTCAGGCCACGTTCGTTTAAAATGTTTCGTCTACATGCATGAAACTTGCTGCGGCATTACGTGAGGAATTGCGTCAAGGATCAACACGATGAAAAATTTAAAGCTAGGCTCATTGTCCTATATCCTGTCGTGGGTTAAGTTCAAATCTAAATCTTATTGAAATTAACTCTTCGATACATGATCTGTTCTTGATTAAAACTGCAGGTTAATTTACTATAATCAGTGTTGCGATCTTGCTTTAAATACCTGACCCATTAAGTACATACATTTGTCAGTTAAAACTAAGAATTGTATAATGTAGAAAAGGAAACTCATCCAGTAGACAGGTTTCGTCCTAATAATGAACTTATCACGTTCTGACCAGAATTTGCCGCTGACAGGGTTCGAACCTGTGCACGTCTGCTTTGGAACCTTGTGCTCTAACCACTGAGCCACCCTGACGCATTTATTTGTTCCTAGACCTTACACCGGAATTTTGTGTTTTTTTATTTTGAGTTATTTAATTTCAGGCCATGTTGCAATCAGTCACTTTACGTACATTTTCATTCATAGACCTTTAAAAAAGTTTTATCGATTTAATTTAATATCGTGACATTTAAAATACTGACAAACTATTAAACACGATATAGATAAAGACAAGTTTTATAAACGTGTTGTTTCGGAACTATCCGCAATTTTTATGTTCGTTTAGCAATATTCATTAAAATATTTCATAATCTGTATTCATGGACATACTTCTTAAATAAATGATCATTTAGTTTGCTTATTTATAATACGTTTCATTGAAGCAATGTTCTATTTAGATTATATCACGTAAACATTAATAAAGTTCATTCATGTGCATTTTCTAAATCAGTTTTACACCATTTACTATCTAAATTGCAAATACACTCCATATATTCAGTTACGCATTATATAATTTATTTTTATTTAACCTGGATTTTTTTGCTACTGCAGCTTAATTGTAGTAGTAAAATACGAATGAGAAATAATTTTTTAGAAATGAAAGATGCAAATGTGTTGTATCGATTTCAAAGTATGATTTTGAAGCAATCAAAAAATTAAGAATCTTAAGTATTCAACATATGATTAGATTAGGAGCAGAACTCATGCTTAAAATCAATGGGTTGCTGTGACGTCCGTCTTGACGACAACTTATGTATTGATTTTCTACTTTATTTTTTTTAAATGCGAAAAATAAGGCAAAACATAAGTAATCGAATGTTACTCGGATAATAGTTCAATAAAACCATTGACATAGAAATTACTTTTCAACATTATTAAAAATTACAACAATGTCATAATTATGCTCATCAAAATCGACAATGTTTTCTACTATGCCAAAACTTGTTTTGGTGTTGACTTGCTTTCCGTGAAAACATATTTATTCCAGCATAATTCGCTGAGACGATGCATTATACTCTATAGTAGAGAATATTATTAATTTTCTATGGAACGAATGATCGTCATTTCCAAGTACGTATCGTGTCTGTATTTGTGATGGAAGTGTGATGATTCATCCCGCCGCGCCGAAGCCTTTCACAAAATTAGTACTAGCGAATGGAAATGATGGTACCTCATTTCTAGAATCCTCATCATAAATTTAATAGCACTCAGTATACTACTAACAAGACCACATTTTCTTAAATCTGGTCTTATGCTTAGTGTACCGAATGTTACTAGATTTCTGTTGAAGATAGTGGTAATGAGGCACAGAAATATCATATCACCACGATTTGGTCGACCATCACTTCCAGTGGTAAGTCCTAATATTTTGGATGCCTTTGGAGGGACGGGATGCATTAGCACAAAGCCATCACGAGGATAAATACGAGGATCAATCGGATCATTACGGAACCACGAAATAAAATCGTGGATACGTTAAATTTGATGACCGCACTGCTCAAACATTTGCAAATACTGCTATTAGAATGGCGAGAATTTTAGAGACAACTCCAATCGGCTAGGTGAAATGAGTTATATTTAATTTGATGCAAGCATACCAAAGTTTTGGACGTTCAATTGCTACATTTACGTTTGCTGAAACAAAATGTTAAAATCTGGTAGGTTGCTAGGATAGCAACTGGAAACTTTTATATATCTTACGACTAAAATCAATCCATATGTTCGAAAATTGTCTCACAAGTAATCTAAATAGGAATCACTGAATTTGAATTATTATTTGGTTGGTGGATTTGGCTCTCTAGCACAATGTTAAATGCACATGCAGAGGTAGTCCGATAAATGAAATACAACTTTTGTTGGCCTGTATTTACTTTCGATCGATCATTAAATTTTTATCATCGTTCCATTTTTGAAGAATGTTCCTAGGATTTGCTTTCTTCCAGAATAGTTTAAGAATTTCCAACCGTTTAAGAAATGATAATAAAATCAATCCAATTTTGATATTTATATTTGTTATTGACTTATTTTTGTGCAGACGTATGTATGAATGGAAATGTATATATAGGATGTTGGTATAAATAAATATAAATATGTTAATAATGAATAAATAAATATGTTTCGTAGGAAAAAACCTCATTAAAAAGAAACATGTTGCGCGACAGGGAATAGATAATTTACCTGATTATCGGGTTGTGAACAAATTTGTTTGCATCCGCTGTCTTCCTGTAACGACTGTAACCTGATGTATTTGGGTGAAACCATGCGCCCAATTAAGGTAAGTAGAGGGGAACATAAAACCGCATGCAAGTATGGCCATGCTAAACGATCAGATCTTGCAGGCCATACAGTAGAGACAGGGCACACAATTAATTGGGATGGGTGCAAACGTATGTCAATTTGTAGCCGTAGCAGATCGACAAAACTGATTAGAGAATCGATCGAAATTAAATCGAGAAATAACATAATGAATGAAACAGCCGTAGAAAAATCACTAGGTCCTATGTGTAATATAGCGTTAAATAATGGTAGAAAACGAAGTAGTAAAAGAATAAGAACACTGGACTGAAATTAACTTACAGAGGTGGAGGGTGAGTAATTTAATATCGCCTAATTTATTTTCTGATTATCTTATTATTTCATCCTTGATTACTTGTTATCTTATTTTATCTGTTATCTTACGTTCTGTTGTTAGTGTAGCACCTTTTAACAAAGCATTTATGTTTGCATCTTTCTTTATCAGACAATTTTCAATTTCTTTTACGACCCATTTTTATTTTTATTTTAACTATCTACCCTATTAAAAAAACTTTTCCGTTTCTAATTTAATTTTGCTAACTCTAAATTATTTACTGTATTCACAGTATCTTGCCCCCTCCTCACCGGGATGCCACTCGTAATTACTTCATTTAGGATAGTACGTGTAAAAATAGGTCTGACGTGTGCATTTAGGAAATGACAGTTATCATTTTAGTTTCACGTGAATGACTGTTACACGTGCCGGTAATTACATGTAACAGATTATTTCTCAGTCTTAAGCAAACGCTCACACATACACACACACAAACACACAGACGTGGCATACGCTTATCTAGTGATTAGTTAGATGTTGCTAAATCGATTTAATTTCACTGGGATGAGTGTACACGTGCTATAGTTGATTACTCCTCAATCAAAAACAAGGAGAATACTTAGACACAGGCATGACGTACGCTTATCTAGTGAGTCGTCAGTATTTGATATTAAAACCATGTGACATACACTTACCTAGTATTAAAAAAAACCCAGTTATGCTTAAGATATCTAACAACAAGTATAAATGAGGCAATTTAAACTAAAATTTCCACTTGGCATATTGAATGTCAATTTAGTAGGTGATGTGCATTCCATTGAAACAAATCTTCATATACGAAGATCGAAAATTCTGGAGAAAAATCAGGAAGACAGCGGATATAAAAAGTTCTGTCTTGAATGAGGATATCACAATTTCCACAAAATGCTTTTCCTGAGTATGCAGTTAAACCTTAATTTGGAAAAATGTTGGAAAAGATTGGCTCACGAATAATTTCAGAAAAACAAATTGCGGGCTATTTTAGAGTGACGGACACGTGAGAACACATTTATCAATGGTCAACGTAAACTGGGCACCTAAAAATGTGGAGCAATCAAGATTATACCGACCTACGATTGCCATCAAATGACCTGCAACAGCAAGTTGCATATTAAAACTCTTTCGCTAAATAACATATCAGAAACAAATTGATGAAGTTCCGAAAGTTTGCGTGTGCTTTTTAAGCAAGTACATAGATTATAAAATATGCTCAACTTCCCTATTTCGACAATAAAAACGAAATTTTGATTTGCAGAGATCTAATAATGCTTTAAATCAAGTTTGCGAGCTTGAAGTAAACACCAAACCCATTGTATTTAGCCAGTCTTCGAACAACATAACAAAACTACCGCCAGCCGCAACGCACTGACGCGTTTCGACCCTCCATGATCATCATCAGAGTACGACGGCAAACTGACTATCGAGGTCAAACCGCATTGAATATATATGGAAATCAAATTTAGATATGCGGCTCTCACCTCTAGCAGTCTCGCATACATTGAACTTGACTGGAAATGTCGGCTGCAAACAGTTAATGTTCGTGACTGCATAGAAATTGTGCAGCCGACATTTCCAGTCAAGTTCAATGTATGCAAGACTGCTAGAGGTGAGAGCCGCATATCTAAATTTGATTTGCATATATATTAAATGCGGTTTGACCCTCGATAGTCAGTTTGCCGTCGTACTCTGATGATGATCATGGAAGGTCGAAACGCGTCAGTGCGTTGCAGCTGGCGGTAGTTTTGTTATGTTGTTCCTAGACTGGTTAAATACAATGGGGTTGGTGTTTACTTCAAGCTCGCAAACTTGATTTAAAGCATTGTTACCACCACCCGCGCAATCAATTATTGTTAAATTGTATTGTCCATATATGTATATGTGGCGAAAGCTGCAAACAGTTAATGTTCGTGACTGCATAGAAATTGTGCAGCCGACATTTCCAGTCAAGTTCAATGTATGCAAGACTGCTAGAGGTTAGAGCCGCATATCTAAATTTGATTTCCATATATATTCAATGCGGTTTGATCCTCGATAGTCAGTTTGCCGTCGTACTCTGATGATGATCATGGAAGGTCGAAACGCGTCAGTGCGTTGCGGCTGGCGGTAGTTTTGGTTATGTTGTTCGAAGACTGGTTAAATACAATGGGGTCGGTGTTTACTTCAAGCTCGCAAACTTGATTAAAAGCATTGTTACCACCACCCGCGCAATCAATTATTGTTAAATTGTATTGTCTATATATGTATATGTGGCGAAAGCTGCAAACAGTTAATGTTCGTGACTGCATAGAAATTGTGCAGCCGACATTTCCAGTCAAGTTCAATGTATGCAAGACTGCTAGAGGTGAGAGCCGCATATCTAAATTTGATTTCCATATATATTCAATGCGGTTTGATCCTCGATAGTCAGTTTGCCGTCGTACTCTGATGATGATCATGGAAGGTCGAAACGCGTCAGCGCGTTGCAGCTGGCGGTAGTTTTGTTATGTTGTTCGAAGACTGGTTAAATACAATGGGGTTGGTGTTTACTTCAAGCTCGCAAACTTGATTTAAAGCATTGTTGCCACCACCCGCGCAATCAATTATTGTTTAAATTGTATTGCCTATATATGTATATGTGGCGAAAGCTGCAAACATTTAATGTTCGTGACTGCATAGAAATTGTGCAGCCGACATTTCCAGTCAAGTTCAATGTATGCGAGACTGCTAGAGGTGAGAGCCGCATATCTAAATTTGATTTCCATATATATTCAATGCGGTTTGATCCTCGATAGTCAGTTTACCGTCGTACTCTGATGATGATCATGGAAGGTCGAAACGCGTCAGTGCGTTGCGGCTGGCGGTAGTTTTGTTATGTTGTTCGAAGACTGGCTAAATACAATGGGTTTGGTGTTTACTTCAAGCTCGCAAACTTGATTTAAAGCATTGTTACCACCACCCGCGCAATCAATTATTGTTAAATTGTATTGTCTATATATGTATATGTGGCGAAAGCTGCAAACATTTAATGTTCGTGATTGCATAGAAATCGTGCAGCCGACATTTCCAGTCAAGTTCAATGTATGCAAGACTGCTAGAGGTGAGAACCGCATATCTAAATTTGATTTCCATATATATTCAATGCGGTTTGATCCTCGATAGTCAGTTTGCCGTCGTACTCTGATGATGATCATGGAAGATCGAAACGCGTCAGTGCGTTGCGGCTGGCCGTAGTTTTGTTATGTTGTTCGAAGACTTGCTAAATACAATGGATTTGGTGTTTACTTCAAGCTCGCAAACTTGATTTAAAGCATTGTTACCACCACCCGCGCAATAAATTATTATTAAATTGAGATCTTATATTTCCTGTCTAAGCTTTCATCAGGTGAAGAAAATTTAATCGTGAACCAACCCTCCAAAAGTATATAGAACCCGATAATTTTGTTTGTTTGCAAAAATAATTAATAAAGATGCATTCGATACGGTTACTGTCCTTAGTTAGCAAATAGCTTGTTTGTATAAGCTAATATATGCTTAAAAATCCCGGAATTTCAGAGTGAATGAATTAAATAAGATCTTCTACTATTACATTTCAACCACCAAAGCCCCAATTTTTATTCGACGTCTGCATTAATATACAAGTTTTATCACATCAAAATCATTGTTTGTTATACACTCTGATAAGCTATAAAGCTTTAACCTATTTACGAATATTTGCATAAAAAAGAGAGAAATCCGTAATAACATGCAAAATGATTTGGTACAATTTTGTTTTTCCTTTACTTTGAGTTCCAAAATTCTATTTCTTTTTTATAAATTTCGTTTGTGTCGTTCTGTTTAAACATGGACTCGCAGCGACCTAGAAAACGGTGGTTTTTCTGGTCAATCATTGTTTTGATATTTGAAGAAAACAACAGATTCGCAGGTACGTTCACTATAAACAGAGGCTTATTTTGTACCTCTTACCTCTAGTAAATGAAACATTTAATTTTCTTATTAAATAGTACTTGCGAACGATCCCCTTCTAGAATATTTTATCTCTTGATTGTTATCAATTTTAAATGGCATAAATAATTTAAAAATATTTTCATAAATTACACAATTTAACCGAAATCCACTTTTTGAAAGATTCATTATCCACGTTATCTCACTATTCGATATATATGTCAACCAACAAATATAATTTATTAAACAATAATTGATTGCGTGGGTGGTAGTAAAAATTCTTTAAATCAAATTTGCGAGCTTAAAGTAAACACCAATCCCATTATATTTAACCAGTCGTCGAACAACATAACAAAACTACCGCCAGTCGCAACATAATGACGCGTTTCGATCTTCCATGATCATCATCAGAGTACGACGGCAAACTGACTAGCGAGGATCAAACCGCATAGTAGTTTTCGCCACACACACACACACACATATATATATATATTTATATATATATATATATATATATATTTATATATATATAAAGAACAAAAAACGTACTCCATGGAATAACATTTATTAATAAATCTTATTTCTACCAGTATCTACAGCCATTGTTCTGGATTCGTTAGTATATTCGTTCATCCAATCCCACTGTACATTTGTCGTAACCAATCTCCTCTTCGTTATGTTAGCCTTTGAAGAGGAGATTGGTTACGACAAATGTACAGTGGGATTGGATGAACGAATATACTAACGAATCCAAAACAATGGCTGTAGATACTGGTAGAAATAAGATTTATTAATAAATGTTATTCCATGGAGTACGTTGTTTTGTTCTTACATTTTAAAAAATGGTGAAATTAGAAACTATCAATATATATATATATATATATATATATATATATATATATATATATATATATATATATATATATATATATATATATATATAGACAATACAAACAAACAATAATTGATTGCGCGGGTGGTGGATAAGAATTCTTTAGAATCAAGATTGCGAGCTTGAAGTAAACACCAGTCCAATTGTATTCAACCAGTCGTCGAACAAAATAACAAAACTACCTCCAGTCGCACACAATGACGCGTTTCGACCTCCCATGATCATCATCAGAGTACGACGACAAACTGACCATCGAGGATCCAACCGCATTGAATATGTATGAAAATCAAAGTTAGATATGCTTCAAAATTATTTTGTCAGATGCAGATGAAGGGATATAAACAACGGCGCATTACATTGCTTAGAAATCTAAAAAAAATTAAAATTAAAAACGAGAAATAAAATATAAAATTATAAAACATATAAAAATAAAATTAAACGAACATTGGTTGCGCGGGTGGTGATAACAATTATTATAATCAAGGTTGCGGTCTTGATATAAACACCTGACCTATTAATTACTTACATATGTCAGTATAAACTAAGAATTGTATAGTGTAGAAAAGCGGCAATTCATCCAGTAGACCGGTTTCGTCCTTATTGGGAACTCTCAGTACTGGCCAGAATTTTACGCGGACAGGATACGAACCTGGGCACGTCTAGAGCTAAAACTGGAGGTGATGCACATTATTGATTGGATATTCCATTACCTTACACTCTCTCAAAGTTTACATTTTCTATTCTGTTTCGCCTTTCAATATATATATATATATATATATATACAGTATAGTTCTAATTAGGAAGAAAAAACACATTAATAACACCAGAAAGAATTACTCTCCTTAGGAGCAAAATTCTGCGTGACATTATTGACATTCAGGCTGGAACAGAAAATTTCTACAATAACTTAAAGAAAGTCACCGCCTCACATGCATTCAATGGACAAGGACTGAAATCTGAGATAGTTAGCGCACTAGACCAATACAAAAAGGAATTCAAGGGCAGCCAAATCATCACAAAAAAGCACATAGACGAACTCAGAAAACTTCAATCAGACAAATCCATACGACACGCCACACCCGACAAAGAATCAGGAATTGTTATACTTGAAGCCGGTGCTTATAGAAATTCCATGAACGATATCATAAATGATCAATCTAAAGTTAAACAATACATCAAACAGAAAGATGATTCAACAAATATCGAATCAAAAATTAATGCAATTCTGAAAAAGATGGAAAAACACATTTTAACATCGGTGGCTGACTCCGATATTAGATCAAAACTCATAGAAAGGCAAAAACCGGCGGAACAAACACCGCAAGATTGAACGGCAAACCAAAAACTCATAAAGCCGTGACAGCTTCAGGAGTTCCCTCGATGCGGCCTATTATGTCAATGATCAACGCTCCACAACATAAACTAGCCAAGTTTCTCTGCAAAATACTTCAACCAATACGAAGCATCATAAACGCAAACTCTATCAAGGACTCCTTCGAACTAGCAAATGAACTGAAGTGTAAGAACATTCTATAGAGTAAAATGGTCTCGCTTGACGTCTCATCCTTATTTACAAACATACCACTGGATAAGACAACCGAGATCTTGTGTGACCTTATCAAAAATGAGTTTTTTGATTTCCCTGTAGACACCAGTGCCATCAAAGACCTCATATTAGCATATACAAAAAACGTGCAATTTACATTTGATGGGATATACTACCGCCAGATCAATGGTGTAGCTATGGGAAAAATAGACTAACCAAGTTACATTAGTTAGTATATAACTGAAAATTGTGTAGTGTGGTGCGCGGCAGGATGGCTCAGTGGTTAGAGCACCAGATTCCAAAGCAGACTTGTCCAGGTTCGAGTCCTGTCCGCGGCAAATTCTGGCCAGTACATGATGAGTTCCCAATAAGGACGAAACCGGTCTACTGGATGAACTTGCCTTTTCTACACTATACAATTCTTAGTTTATACTGACATATGTAAGTAATTAATGGGTCAGATTTTTATATCAAGACCGCAACCTTGATTATAATAATTGTTATCACCACCCGCGCAACCAATGTTCGTTTAATAATAATGGGAAGGAGAATTTTATCAATTTTCCTTGTTTCTTGAACGATGGCTGTATTTTGTTATTTATAGAGGCATCAGTGTGATAGAATTGCTTTCAATTTTCAGGAGGGTATACAATGATTTAATCATTAAACGAATTCATTCCGTAGATACCGGTTAACCTATTTTAGAAAAGTATATAATAGATTTCCAAGACATTTATTATGAAGTAACCATAACGTCATTCTAAGCACTGTTAACTCCCTTTTCGCTTCACTCAATGTTAAATCATTTGAAATATTTTTATAGGTATAAACAGAACTTCGAAATTCTGAAATGCTTCAGTATAAATCGTTGCACACCAAACCATTTTTGTTGAAACCAGTTAGTACGTGTGATTGACGGTAGTTTCGCAGTTGTTCGATGACTGTTTAAATACAAGGTTATTGGTGATTACTTCAAGCTCGCAAAGTTGATTTAAAGAATTTTTGCCACCACCCGCACAATCAATGATGGTTTAATTGAATTTCCAATATATATGTTACGAAAGCTGAAAAAATTAAAGTTCGTGACAGCCGACATCTCCAGTCACGTACAAAGTATGCGAGACTATTAGAGGTGAGAGACGCATAACTAATTTAACTTTTCAAATATATACATTGCGGTTTGCTCATCGCTAGTCAGTTTGCCGTCGTGCTCTGATGATGATCATGGAAGGTCTAAATGTTTCAGTACGTGTGACTGAAGGTAGTTTTGCAATGTTGTTCGGAGACTGGTTAGATAAAACGGGATTGGTTTTTAATTCAAGCTCGCAAACTTGATTTAAAATAAGAGTCCATAAATTTGTTCGATATTTTTTTATTAATTAAAAAGGAAACGCGCCATAGTACCTGCCAGTTAGCTGGAAATATACTACGAAAAGTAGGAACAGCAGAAATGATAAAGATATAAAAGTAATGTCAACAGTAATAAATATAGTTAAATTATTACTAAAAGCAATATTAATAATATTACCAATAATAGTAATAAAAATATAAAAAGCAACAGAAATAATGATAATAATAGAATTAATAAACAAAAATACAAATGGTAATATTTCTAGCCAGTTAGCTGGAAATATACTACGAAAAGTAGGAACAGCAGAAATGATAAAGATATAAAAGTAATGTCAACAGTAATAAATATAGTTAAATTATTACTAAAAGCAATATTAATAATATTACCAATAATAGTAATAAAAATATAAAAAGCAACAGAAATAATGATAATAATAGAATTAATAAACAAAAATACAAATGGTAATATTTCTAAATGTGGATAAAATGATATTATTATCAATATCAAAAGAACAATTAATACTAATATATATTGTACTAATAAAAGTAACGGTAAAAGTAAGATTATTAATAATAGGAGAATTTAAAATATAAAAGTAGTAATATAAACATTGATACTTAAATTAATAATAATAGTTATTGTAATATAAATAGTAATAGTAAAAGTATTAATTTTAATAATTGTAATAGTAATGAAAATAATAATATTAATATTCACAATAATAGTATAATTAAAATTAATGGTAATAGTAGTATAAATAGAAATAATAATATTAATTGTATCATAAATAGTGCCAGTAATGGTAGTAGTAGTTTTAGTAATATTC
>JAQBSW010010031.1:0-26050 GCA_029291075.1 Eudiplozoon nipponicum | reverse complement strand
GGAGATTGTACCGTCCTATTATCCCACATTCTTCACCCAAATATATATTGGTTAAAGGGCGTAATATCGGCTCCTACTGATGAGTCGCCAGTAAGCACGAAACGAATGTGCACGAGATTTTACTTACCGTTCATGCTGTCTTTGGTTTATCCTTCTGGTCATGTTTGAACTAATTTATTACAAGGTTGGCAACGCATAATACAAAATTACTTCAAATCCAATTTGTCGAGAAAAATAGGTGCATTTAAACTATTTTTACTAATAATATAATTATTTGAATATATATTATTATTCGCCACATTTAAATACAGGATAATATAAAATTTAATATTGTTCGGTTTGATCATTGGTTTGTAATCTAAATGGGAATCAATATATAATTTTAAAAAATAAATTTAAGCAGAAAAATATAAATGCCAATTAGGAAAATTTTAATCAAAATTGACTTTGCGATTACAAATTTTGCTTTCACATTTGTATCATTTTATACTTTCCTTCTTAGGAATAAAATATCGACACATTTTAAACTAGTTTGAAGCAGTAAATGTCAAAGTCAAATTTAGGATTTTCCACAGAACTGTTATAGATTTGTATATCTAAACGTGTTTAACTAAAACGTAAATTTATACATTAATTGTCGTGAAGAAAGGCATTTTTTATTTGGATATGAAGAATAGACAATGCTAAAAATGTCAATTCATGAAAATTTTACCTTAATTCAAATTAAAAGTGTCTTTTTATAGGAATTTTTCGAAAAATTTGCTTTTCATTATTAGCAAAATTCGAGTCTGCATTGAAATTTGTTTTATAATACATCATTAAATATTTAGCTGTAAATTTTTATCATTCAAATATTGGATGCACTCGTCTACTAACTTTGTAGAATGTCCCGGCCAAAGTATAGACTGCGAAGATCGATTTATGCCAGTTTTAGCATTGAAGAAAATCTACATTTGTTGCACAAATGTTTTCATCTCAAGCGTATACACTGTGCTAATTATTAGTTTTCAGCGGTAATACTTTTCAACGGTTGCCGACGTAGTCGTTATACGTTTTTGTAATACATAAATAAGCTCTCTAGGCTGTCTTATTTGCGATCTGTGCGCGAAAATCGCCAATACAAATAGTAAATCTGAGTAAGAAAACCATTTCGATGCAAAAGAATATACTTTAAAATACATTTACCTGCATCACCCGAAGCTAAACTCTTTGATAAACAGGACAAGTGTATATTTAGGAAAAGTAAATAAACACGGCCATCGTTCACGACATGGTTCTTACATCCTTTGCCAAGCAGAAGACATGTCATTTAGTGAGCCATTATTTTCTCCTCAACATTTCAATAGCTGTTCAATTCAAGTGAAGAACTCTAGCATCAAAAACCGCTTATTAATTAGTGGCTACGAGTAAAGATTTTTGAAATAAAAAAATAAAATATTATCATTTCAATTATTGGAGAAATTTTCTATACCAGAAACGAGCAAGTGAATTAATGCTGGAAGTAAATGAGACAGAAAGCATGTTCACAGCTTATTGCTTTTTTTAAAAAAATGAAAAATTAGCCTCCTCTTGATGAAGTGGTAAAACAGTTTTGTTGACAATTTTAACATATTTTATTTTATATATTTAAATATTTGGAATGTAATTAAAAATTGCAACTTTAAACCATATCTACGGAACATCATGTTCTACCTACCGGATTGCACTTCTCTATTCTTTTGGAATTAGCAAAATTTACAATTTCCATGATGACTTCTTTTTAAAATTCACCTTGCAACATATTTTTATCCATTCTTTTTAAATTTCAAAACAGCTGACATTTTATTTGGTAATATTTTTGCAAAATATGGCATAGGTATTGGGACGAAGCGGGAAAATTTACAGATATGTCGCAAGAATAAAAATTTAAAACTTTGTAATTTCTCCTCAGTTTGCGCTTGATTTTTCTGCGAGGTTACTGCGCTGATTAAAGTATTTTAGTTTTTCACGATATATGTACTATTCATATTTCTAAACGAGTTTAAGTTAGATAATATCTGTTTGTCATTTATATTCTTTGGATGCCTTAATGAAATAAATGTCGTGTTCTATAATAAATATAATGGATTAATTTTGATGACTTATTTTCATTAAACTAAACAATACTCTTATTATACAGGTGCATAAAAATTCAAAGAAAATCATGCAAACTAATAATCACAGTTCACCAGTTTATGCTTAAATTTGTTCTTTATGCGTTCTGAAAATCATATATTTTCCCAGGTTAAACAAACTGAAAACCATCTGGATTGAAGGAAGACTTCTTAAACGTGTAAACATAATAATCACTTTTCTCTCTCTCTCTCTCACTCTCTCACTGTCTATGGTTAAATAATGTGGAAATTATACATCTAATGATGAATTAAACGTGATTGGACGGGCATGTGTGCACGCGTGTTTATCTTAGAATGCAGTTGCAGCAAAACATATATGTTATACAATTAATTAATTATTGATTTGGCTAATGGTGATAATAAGTACTTAAGTGAAGATTGCGAGCTTGAAATGTATATTAACCACTATTTATCTAACTAGTCGCACAACACCTCAAAACTACTGTTGACTATATGAAATGTGTCATTTCAACAACAGAAAATTGATTGATGATGATTGTACAACAATTCATATATAAAGTACGGAAAATCATATATATTTGCCTTGAAACAATGTTTCTTTTCCGGAGAACGTTAAATGCGTCATAAGATTACTCACGACACATTCTCAAATTAGCGATGTAATTAGCATTAGTGATAGTTTAACATTTATTTCTTGAAATATGTTTAACGACCGGGTTTTATAAATAAATGTATGGTTCACGTAACTAAATATCGCTGGATAATTGTCATCCAAAGATGCGATAGCGAATACTATTCAAGAAAATTGTTTAACATTTACACAAGTATCAGAACATATTCTTTTATTGTGTTATTGCAATAATTTTGCTGCATATTTTGCAATTTTAGAAGGTTTTACAATTTCTGTAAGCTTTGGTGCTGCATCAAAACTTCGAGAAAAAAAATGATCGGTTTCGTGAAAGAAAGAAATCATGTAGCATTCTGGTAATTCATATAAGTAATATAACGTATTGCCAATTGATGGGCACAATTTAAAATAAGATACACAAATTATAAACGTTAAGGAGAAACCAAAGATATCGTTATTAGTTCACGTGCTTAAAACTATCGCGAATAAATAAATAAATTAGATATTTATTGCCGATTTTTCACTTTTTCTAATGCTAATTAGTGAGCAGCACCAATCCAATAACCAACCATGATGAAATTAAAATACATGAAATGACAACCAATAGATGTTTTTCACAATATAAACCATTAATATACTACATAACACAGCTGTTACATGTCAATCAGGTGTATGACGTTGAACATGTAACAAAATTGAAATGAAACAATCTTAAATTAATGATTCCGATACTGGGTATTGCATAACTACCTGGTCTACTGTGTGAATTATACTGATTTATTCCAAGTTCCTTTTTCATCTTAAGATATTCATGACTCCCTTTTGGTTCCATTTACCATTCCGTAGCTCATTAAACGTCATAAATAAACTTTCTTTATTAGTTTGTCTTCATAACATATGATGATCTGCAGAATGACAACAAACCCTAGGAGAGAATTCGAATCTTTCAGAAAAACGTGTGCAAGGAGTTTGTTTCTGTCACCACAGCACACAGGTAGGTGAACGTTTATCTAGTAAAAAAGAAATTTATTCTTATGAGATCTCCTAGTAAGAATAATTGAAGCCGTATAAACGAAACGCATGTGCACCTGAGATTATATCTCTCGTTCATACTGACTTTGGTTTAGCATTCAGGTCCTACGACTTCCGAAAAACCAAATTTGAAATTGCCTATATAGTACTTCCCCAAAATAAACAGTATCTAACTTTTATATAATTAATTTAATGATGTCAGGAATACCCCGAAATTTGAAAAGTTTAACGATCCAAACTAGAATGCCTGGATTTCCTGGAGTTACATTCGTTCAGATGTGTTTGTAATTCACAATTTTGGTGAAATTTAGCATATTTTAAAATCCATTGTTTTGGTACCGTTTACATATACGTTTATATATAAATGGTTCATCTTTTGATGCATAACTCATCTTTGGAAAACAGTAAAAAAAACTTGTGGAATTTATTAAACGCTAACCCATTTTTGAAACACTTCGTGTTACCGATTTAAACAGACTAGCTAATAAACAAAATGTCCCTAAGTATCAGCATAAAATAATTAGAAGGAACAAAATCACATCAATATTAACAAGTGGTTATTGTGTTAATACCATGTACGGACTCAGAAACCCTATTATTGGTATGCTTTACAGGCTCAGGATATATATAATATAGTAGTTTGGCTTTGAAGTAGCATTGTCAAAGACTTCATATAAATTTAACTCCACTACTACTGGTATATACATTCGTGTAAGTAGTTTTTTCATCCAAATTTTACACATTTCAAGACAAAATGCATATTGGATATATGGCATAGTACCAGCTCCTCCTAAAAAGTTGCCAGTAAACATGAAACGAATGTACACATTCGATTATATTTGCATTCATGCTGACATTGGTTTATCATTCCAGTCATATTTCAACTACTTTGTTACCATTTATGCAATAGCTAAAACAAGGTTTCATATACATTAGCTCTCCACAACAAACAGTACCATAATGTTATATATTAAATTGATTGACTTTATGGTTACCGCAAAAGGTGAAAAATGATGTCGATGAAGACCAGAGTGTATAAATATGTTGGAATAACACGTGTTTGGAAGTAGTTGTAATTCTCAATTTTGGGGAAATTTAGCATACTTTGAAATCTATTGGATTGGTACCATTTAATGACTCGGCAACTAGTATAATCTGCCATGCAGTCAACCGAAAATATTGTATATATATATATATATATATATATATATATATATATATATATATAATATTTAAATGGTTCTGCTTCTGGTGCTTATCATTACTTTGGAACACAGCAAAAAAAATTCATGAATTTATTAAACGCTTACTCGTTTTTGAAACATATCGTGTTACCGATATAAACCACCTAGCTCATAAACAACATTCCACTGTGTGTCAGCATAGCATAATAAGAAAGAAAAACATCAAGAGCGTGTGCTTAACTGGAATCCAATTTCTTAGTACCATGTACCGTCTTAGCAACCATATAATTGGTATTCTTTTTGGCTCGAGTATATATATATATATATATATATATATATGTAGGCATATATATATATATATATATTATATATAGTAAATTGGATTCACAGTCGTATTGCAAAAGACTCCATGTGAAGTTAACTCCACTACTCCTGGTATATACATTCGTGGCGCTGTACCGGTTCCTACTAATGAGTCGCCAGTACGTATAAAACAAATGTGCATATGAAATTATATTGTCCGTTCATACTGTCTTTGGTTTATTCTTCCGGTTCTGTTTGAACTAATTTGTTGCTGTTTATGTAATAGCTAATACAAAATTGCATATATATCAGCTCTCCACAACAAACAGGGAGGCGAAATACCGGCTCCTACTGATGAGTCGCCATTAAAAAGAAAATGAATGTGCACATGAGATTAGAACTATTAATCATGCTGACTTAGGTCTATCCTTCTAGACCCGTTAAAAAGAAATTTCACACTTGTTTCTTGAATGGGCAATTTATTTTTGCCTTGAATTCGCATTCGACTAAAGGTTTCGGGAAGATGCTTCGAAATATTTTTGTAAAAATTTGGACAACGAACATTTCGCAAGATATGTATCAAGTAATAAGTAAATTTCCTATAGCGCAAAACATTTCATTTATTAAAAGTAGATAATATTCGATCATGCATCTACGTGTTTTTATTAAGCTATAAACCTTGTATACTAGCATGTTAACATTTTGTGCACATGTTAATCAGCTCTAATTGCTAACGTTATCTATTTTTATAGATCATTTGAGCATAACTAAATTTAGCTATTAAGCCTGAATTACGTATAACTATGAAAACGTTCAATTGTACAAGCTGTGAAAATACCAAGCATTTAAGTTTCTTTTCCTGGAAATTTTCCAAAATTATAGGTGAAGCATGCTGTCAGCATCCAGCAGCGCGCATTTTTGCGCGCAGCCAATCAGACGGGATTTCAGTCATTGATTCGTCTTGCCGCTAGCCTAGATGTGGCAAACAGTGATGCTAAAGCGGCTTGGTCTTTAGTTCACGAGTTGGTTGAGAAGATATTGGCGGACAACACCTTGCTACAGATGAAAAATCTCAGTGGGCCAAACGGCCATTACAAAGGACACAAAAAAGGTGCGTTTTTATTTACTCTTGTGCTCTCCAACTGCGCGATGATTGTAGAAATGAATATTTTATTCTTTCGTTTTAGAAAACCTAGTACGAATATATGTACAGAAAAGGTATAAATATATAATTCACTGATATTTTCATCGAGAACAATATATTCCATACAACTGTAATACATAAGAGGTTATAATGATATAATTTAGCATAGTACGTTAAATGTAAGCATATGATAATATATTAAAATAGAGTGTGATTTAGTAGATAGTTAAAATATCAAACTTATCATAACAAAGTACTATTGAAACTTTTATAATAAACCCTTTAACGAAATAAATGTTGCGAAACTAGACTTTTAAATATTGACTGATTTGTTTTGTGACTAACAACGAGTAAGTTCCTGTTATTTTATTCGTCTGAGATATTTCGGATGTCTACTGGCGAAATCCTTCATCGGTCCAAAATATTTCACAAGTTTTATAGCAATATAATGAATAATAGATTCTATTATATATAACGATGTTGACGTTTATCACAGTTATTTAATATTAGACTCCAAAATAGTTTGGAAATTCGTAAATTCTTCCACTTCTCAAAACCATACTAAAACAAATTCTATGCGCATTACTTTTTATACGACTAATGGAATTTAGATTTTAATTTTTATAGACAAAGTCATACAAATTGATTGATGGGGTAGATTGCCGCAATGAAATAACTCATCAGGCCTATGCAAAACATTTCATTCGCTCTTAGTTTTTGTTCAAATAATTGTCAATTTTTTTGCTATTGTTCAAACTGCATTATTGACTTGAAAGATGGTGATATATATATATATATATATATATATATATATATATATATATATATATATATATATATACTCATCTCTCTCTATATATATAATATGTGTTTTTTAACGACACGTGTAAATAGTAAATTTATTAGTCTCTTTACAAAAATTAGTAAAATATTTTTTTAATGAAGTAACTAATTTATTTTTTATTATATTTAACAATTTGTTTACCATGAAAATCTCTTATTTTTCAAAAAGCTTTGAAAATCATTGTTATTTATTCTCTATCGTCTTCATATTTTATAAATCCCAACACTGCTGGACATCAAAGTTATTAAAGAAATTGAAAGCTATAGATTTTTCAAACCAAGAATGCTTCGTATCAAATACGATAGACTCGAATCTTTTATTATGCTATTTAAATTCCATGAGATCTACACCAATTAGTAATCATTGATGACGCGGGGGTTCTTATAAATAGTTTAATTCAACGTTGCAAACTCTATAAAAACAAATCTTATTATGTACTCAATTGTAATTATAAACCAAACTTGTGCTTATACCAAGGTCGTTGCCTCGATTTGAATAATTCTACAGATCATTCGCCTTAAGAAGAAGAGGAATTATTCTTGAGCCGTTACAAGTGAGAAGATGCAGTTATCTTTCTATCTCAATTAACTTTAACCTGATTGGTTAACTTGCATTTAATGCAAACGAACATTTTTTTAGTTACCACAACCGATTTGGAAGAAAACATACGTTTAATTAGATTTAAAACAATATTTTACATAAAATATCAAATAATATTCACCATAAAACTGGCATTACATCATAAAATGCATTGAAGTTTCGTATAATTTCAATTGAATTTTGACAACATTTGTTAGACGATTAACGCAAAGCAAACATAAAAAGAATGCTGCTATATAATTATATCCTTTAACAGGACTTGTTACTATTTCAAATACAAAAAAAAACCATCGATGTTTAGCCTACTATTGAAGATTTTTTATTTATACTTCCCAGTCCAAATTATCACTATAGCACTTCAGGTCATTTTATTAATTGTTTGGACAATATTTATGTCATATTTACTAAGGCTTTCTTTCCAACCTTCAGAGACTTCAGTAGCACTGTCACAAATTAGAAAATAGGGCCACCATTTTAGAGTAGACACAGCAATCATGCTCAAATGATCCAGTTAAATGTTCCTACTAAAATTTGTAGCTGACTTAAGGATTCTTTCGTAGAACGAATTTGCCATAACTTTATAATGAACGATAAACAATAGGTAAATTTAAAATTGATTACTAGATTAGTGATAACAATTATATAGATCATGTTTGCGAGCTTGACATAAACGCCAAACTTATTTATTTATCTAGGAGTATTTATCATAGTCTCTCTTTTGGGGCTTTATTATTTATCTATTTATAAATCTAAATTTTAGTCCAATATTTCAATTTATTCGTGGTCATTTTTTAAGTCAAGAGCAATGCTCATTTAGGTTAATCAATTAATTAATCTAAAATAAGGCGTTTTGTTCATTATAGACACAGTCTGTCAAGCGGGAAAATAAATTTTTATGTTACACCAAAATATAATTCTATATTAAAAAAAAGAAAAAATGTCTCGATGAATGAACTATGTAAAATATTACATGCAACATTTTCCTCAGTAAAATATTTGTAAAAGGAACACACACATATATATATATATATATATATATATATATATATATATATATATATATATATATATATATATATATTTAATGTGTCACTGCTAACTGTAGGTATTGATGTAATTTTGTACAAATGTCTTTTCTCTTACAGTCTGTTGTTTATCTGGTCAAAATTTGTTGATGCTGATCTAATGGATGATAGGAAAAGTCCGGAACACCCTGAAGACCAGCCTTAAGATAGATTCAATCGGTTCGGCAATAAGCTAAACAAAAAAAATAGTTTTACATACGGCATCACTATCATCGTTAACAATGACAGGAAGTTCACAAAAATATGAGCAATCAACTTTGCACTCCGAACGTCCTGCACTGTTGACAAGGGGAACAGAACAAAATTAAAGAACGAGGCAACATGAAATACAAGATTCAGGAAAAAAACTTTCGTACCCGTAGCAGCCAATTAGGCAACCATTTTGTAAGAAATCAATTTATTAATACAAGAATTACCAGATCGCAGATCATTCTGCAATACAGTGACCCCTTACACACACACATTTATATATACATATATATATATATATATATATATATATATATATATATTCAAGTACAAGTCGATCCAATCACGAAGTAGAAATAAAACGATAATCCATATCAGTTTTACCATATATATATATATACTATATATATATATATATATATATATATCATTATATATATATATATCAGTAAATGCGATGTGTAAATATTTGTCGGTATAAACTAAGCGTTGTATACTGCATCGAATAAAATTAATCGATTAGTTAGATTTCGTCTGCACCAGTAACTCTTCAAGTAGTCATCATAATTATGCGGCAGACGTTTTCGAATCTGGGTACAATTTTATTGCAGTCCGTGACTCCGTCTATCGTGCAAACCTGCTGCACTCTAAACAAACCCCCCAGTAGTATATCAGTTTTATTTTTTTAGATAGTCTTTCCTTCAAACTAAACCTATGTAAAATTACTTGCACATTGAATTTCCAACAAACCTTTCATAATATGTCATTATAGAACTGAAATCACGCCACTTGGAGAAGTTCTGTTTAACTGATTGGAGATGTAAAAAATTAAACAATTATTGATTGTGCAGACAATGATGGTAATCATTTAAATCAAGTTTGTGCATTTGAAATAAACATCATTCCCATTATGTATATTTTCAGTATACGGCAAACCTTAGCTAAGGCAATTCATCTAATATTTAACAAGTCGTCAGACAACAAAACTAAACTACCACCACCCGCACAATCATTTATTGTTTAATCCATCTGGTAGAACGGTTTAGTCCTCATCTAGAACTCTTCAAATATCGCCCAGAATTGTTTTGTAGACATGGCTTGAAACAGGGCATATGTGCTATGTAGACTGACTTTTTACACTGCGCCACTTTGCAGAAGACTAAACACAATTATATGCAATATAGTATTTTTAGGTTATTTCTTATTGTCTCCTTTATGTGGTGGCTATATGGTATCGAATATGACCTGAAGATTTAACTTGTAATCTACAATATAGTATTACAGAGCAGATATCAAGCTACCGGAGAAATTTAAGCAGAATTGAGGATTTATACAATTAAACATATACTGATTGCGCGAGCCGCAATATTAATTAATGAAATCGTGTTGTCGAGCTTGAAAGAAGCAGAAAACCAATTATTTATATATTTTACAATGTCAACCAATCAATATTAAGTTTATCAAATGCAATTCATCGAGTAGACTGTTTTCGATCACATTACGAATTATTCAATAACTATCCAAAAATTCACCGCTGACGAGACTTGACCTCGAGCACATATACTTTTTAGTTTGTGATTATGTCTATCTGACGCCCTGCCACACACCACATTGTAGAGTAATGTTTTTGCGCAGACTTTCCTTCTAGTGAAGCCAATGTTGCAATTACTTAGACCAAAATTTCCAACATGCTATCCCAAATATTTTACTATCGAACATAAATCCCACCAACTATGGAAGTGGGACTAAAGCGATTATTTTTTACGCAGGCTGTTTTAGAAATTAGTTAAATCAATTTTTCTCGACTTCCAAAGAAACAAATTACCCATTATGTATTTATTTGTTAATATAAACTAAGTATTTCAAGGAAAACACATCCAGTAGAACGGTTTGGTCCACACTGTGAACACATTTAGTTTTGTCCAGAGTTTAGCCGCAGACGTGGTTTGAACCGAAGTTCATTTGGTTCGTAGTCTGCAATTACATCCCTATGTGTCACATGCCGCAAACTATAAACAATTTTCTGTTCGAAACTAACTCAATGGCTTTGATTAGCCATTCATTCCGATTACGGGAAACTTCATTTAAATAATGGACACCGCAACCCGTGCATTAAATAATTTCTTACATTTGTGTAACTTCAATAAACTACCATTTCCTAAGGGGTATGATTTCTATTCATTAATGAAAGATTTAGAATGTATTTTAGACTTCAGATCCAAAGAGTCGATTACTGTGGAATGCTGGAATTGATAACAAAATTCATCACCTGAATTTATTCTAGTTTGCGATAGAATCGCACAATGAGAAGATTCTCAAGCACTAAAGAAGCTTTATTCTGGTTGGATCTGCCAGCGCGCAAAATTCTCGACAGTACATGAATAGTGTTCAATAAGGACTAAGCCGCTCAACTGAATGAATTTACTTGGCCTTATTATACATATCTTAATGTGTACTATCCAATATTTATATATTTGGATTGCATTTTAAATCAAGCGCACTTACTTGATTTATTTTATTACTAACACAGCTCGTGCAATCAATAATTGTACAATCGTATAAAGCATTAATACACTACCACCTTCCCAGCTGTCATGATGCTCGGTCTATAATGACAGCTAAGGGATTACTTGTTGGACTTCAGGTCGAATGAGATTCCAAAAGTCTCAACGGAATGGAAATGATATCTAAAAATGTTAAGCTATTATATATTTGAAAATTTTGGCTAATGTAGCGTAATGTCGGTCAATCGATAAAAATGTGCCTCGGTTCAAGCCTCATTTTCGGCTAAATTCAGGACAGTACTATAGGAGTTCACAATAAGGCGAAACCCGTTATAGTAAGTGAATTATGTCTGCTAATTAATAAAATGCCTATATAAATATGCAGTCATATATATATATATATATATATATATATATATATATATATATATATATATATATATTAGATAGTGTCAAGTTAGCGTTGAAGTCGCATTGTTGTTGACTTTAGATGATGTTAGCTTCACTATTTTAGGTTTACACATTCGTCTAGGAGATTGTACCGTCCTATTATTCCACATACTTTGACCAAATATATAGTGGTTAAAGGACGTAATACCGGCTCCTACTGATGAGTCGCCAGTAAGCACGAAACGAATGTGCATGAGATTATACTTTCCGTTCATGCTGCCTTTGGTTTATCCTTCTGGTCACAACTGATCTAATTTGTTACTAGGTTAGCAACATCTAATACATATTTGCATATATATCACATTTCAGTCAACGGACTAACCAATACGCATCGTTGACGAGTATCATAAATTTTTCGAAATGATTGGAAAAATGTTAAAAGCTGTAAAAATAATCAAAACTCCCTAACCGGGTTAAGAATTGTTATTATTCCGATTTTGCCATGACGAAACATAAGCCCATCTCAGGAGCAATGCAAATATACGGACGACACACGATACACTCGGTTTATACACACGATAATCAATTTCGAGATCCTGGCTTAGCGCAATCAATCAAAGGAAAAGTTTCCATTTCTCAAATATTACAATGAGGATCCTACGCAAACAAACTCGCCTTCACACACATTCGAGTGTTACCACTTGTTTAACAAAAACACCTGTACAGTAGTTGCAAATATACTAAAACTAAACGCAGAAACAGATTAGTTCTCATTTCCTGTAATAAATAGGGATTTTTTTAAATTTTGTACAAACTTAGCAATCTTACAATAATCTTACTCTCAATTTTGCGATTTTTGATATTTTTATAAAATAATTTATCAGATATTAAAAAAGACAATAGACAATACAGATATTTGTTGGTTCATTTATCCTATTTTTGATTATTCATTAATTTATTTATTTATTTATTTGTTTCTATAAATCATTTATGTAAGTAAAATTGATTGTCAAGTCACACGGAAATGTTTTCAATTTGTATGCTATCTAAGTAAATAATCAATAATTCCACGGGTAGAGCAATATTTTTTTGGATAAACACCAATTTCACTCTATCTAAACGCTCGCACAACATAGCAAAACTACCATCTGTCACATGTACTGATGTGTTTTGTCCCTCCATTTTGAACCTCCAAACGCGAAAGAAAATAGAATAACGTAAAGCAGACCGACATAGTAGTCGATTTAATTTCAGGAATTGAAATGTGTTCCACGTCTTTTTCATACTGTGAGCAACAGTATGCCAAGATTTAAGTTATTTTTCATGTTTTTATGCTTTTATATATGTTTTGTTATACGACAGCCACTTTTTGTCATTTTTTGGTACGTTACCTTCTCAACTAACAAAGCAATTTCACACTTCACTCTTGTTTGTTTTAAGATATGAAGGAAAATTTAAACTGAATAGTTGTAATACTTGCCTATCTATTGACTTAATTCAAGATAGAAAATCGTATTTTACAAACCACAATTCAATGTAGCTTCGATTTCACAGTAAACTTAAAATTGCGTTAATTTCTTATTAAAGCAGCAATTTTTATTAAGCGAATATACTGATTAATTTGATTAAATCTGGGAGAAATTAGGAGATATTTGATTTTTCCTAAAATATCGCCTTTTCATAATGTGTATGTTAAAATATTTTGTAAAATGTATACAAGAATGCTATTGCCTTATATCTTTTGTTTTAAATCTGCAGATTTTAAACCTTCATCGAAATTCTTTAAATCAAGTTTGCGAGCTTGAAGTAAACACCAATCCCATTGTATTTAACCAGTCGTCGAACAACATAACAAAACTACCGCCAGTCGCAACGCACTGACGCGTTTCGACCTTCCATGATCATCATCAGAGTACGACGGCAAACTGACTATCGAGGATCAAACCGCATTGAATATATATGGAAATCAAATTTAGATATGCGGCTCTCACCTCTAGCAGTCCTGCATACATTGAACTTGACTGGAAATGTCGGCTGCACAATTTCTATGCAGTCACGAACATTAACTGTTTGCAGCTTTCGCCACATATACATATATAGGCAATACAATTTAACAATAATTGTTTGCGCGGGTGGTGGTAACAATTCTTTAAATCAAGTTTGCGAGCTTGAAGTAAACACCAATCCCATTGTATTTAACCAGTCGTCGAACAACATAACAAAACTACCGCCAGCTGCAACGCACTGACGCGTTTCGACCTTCCATGATCATCATCAGAGTACGACGGCAAACTGACTATCGAGGATCAAACCGCATTGAATATATATGGAAATCAAATTTAGATATGCTACTCTCACCTCTAGCAGTCCTGCATACATTAAACTTGACTAGAAATGTCGGCTGCACAATTTCTATACAGTCAAGAACTGTTTACAACTTTCGCCATATATACATATGTACGCAAGACAATTTAACAATTACATTTACAGTCAAGTTCAATGTATGCGAGACTGCTAGATGTGAGAGCCGCATATCTAAATTTGATTTCCATATATATTCAAATGTGGCTTGATCCTCATTGGTCAGTTTGCCATCGTACTACTGATGATGAAGGAAGGTCGAAACGCGTGCAGTGCGATTACGGCGGCGTGTTATGTTATGTTGTTCGACGACTGGTTGAATACAATTGGATTGGTGTTTACTTCAAGCTTGCAAACTTGATTTAAAGAATTGTTACCACCACCGGCGCAATCAATTATTGTTAAATCATCTAAATTAGTTTAACCCGTCTCTTACTTGTCGTAGCTAATTTTCATGACTATAACGAACTGAATATAATTCATTCGACTGCCAAATTAGGTAGCTTTTTAATATTTTTTTACATATTCGATAATATTTTTCTTATACATTTTTTCTTGTAGAGAAGTAATATTCATGCAATAAGATCTAAGATAAAAAAATGCTTGGTAAAAAGTTAGTTTAAATAGGATAACGTTAGCATGAAAATGTATGCGATTTCAAATACACGTGTGATTCACGCTTACTTTTGACCCATCAGTAGGAACTGGTATTACACTCAACGTCATTACACATCTGTACAGTATAACGTTGTAATACCCCAAACATGTGTGCCATAAATCAATAGAAGAGTCATCTTCGTGTAAAGTGTTCTTAAATACGATCGAGAAACTGCTTAACATAACGGCAAACTGTGCCAAAATATAATTTAATCGTATCCTAGACACTTGTCATTTCTCAGATTTCTAAAACATATTATTTATATTTATTTGGAGATTTAAAAATGATTTAAATGAATAAAATATTTACCAGCCACACAAAATATGTTTTTATTTATTTTAATATGCTGAGAGCAACGTTTATACTCCATTCCTTTATAGGATCAAGCATAGGTAATGTATTATTAGATAAATCATTAAACCAGCATAGATTGATATTTTATTGACATATTTCGCTTTTAAGAAAGTTATTTATTGTCAAAAAGCTACCAATTTTAGCATAAGTCTTTAAAATTGTTGCGTTTGAAATATATCATACGTAATGCCATTCGATTCAAAACCAATTACTTGTATGCATTTAATGTTTTACGAAAAAGTTTCAACTTTGTTCATAGGTTTAATTAGCATTGGTTGCGCAGTCGGTGATAACGATTGCTATAGTCAAGGTTGCAATCTTGGTATAAATATTTGACCTAGTATGTAAAAACATTTGTCAGTAAAAACTACGAATTTTATAGTGTAAAAAAGACAATTCACCCATTAGACCGGTTTCGTTCTTATTTGGAACTCATAGCGAACGTCCAGAATTTGCCGCAGACAGGGCTTGAACCTGGGCACATCTGCTTCGGAATCTGGTGCTCTAAACAGCTGAGTTAACCTGCCGCACACTACACACAATTTTCAGTTATATACTAACTAATGTTATTCGGTTAGTCTTTTTTCTTTATAGGTGGAGCTCATATGGCATACATTTAGACCCAAAGTTCCAACTAACCATCCCAAATCTGTCATTATTCCAGCTCAATGGTCGATAGATGCGAGTAGAACTTCAATGCCAAAAGAAGTTTTTATTTTTTATATATATTTATTATATAACTGAAATTTGTTTGCAGTGTGCGGTATGGTGGCTCAATTAGATAGGGCAGTAGTTTAATAGATGTACTTGGGTTGAGCCCCTACCGCAGCAAATTCTGGCCAGTACGTGATGAGTTCTCAATAAGACAGAAACCGGTCTACTGGATGAATTACCTTTTCTACACTATACAATTCTTGGTTTATAATAACGATATGTACTTAATGGGTCAGGTGTTTACATCAAGATCACAAACTTGATTAAAGAAAATTTTTCATAGGTTTCTGACAAAACTGGTCGCAGTTAAAGGTGGGAAATTGTCTAAAATATGTCACTACTATTTTTCATCACAATGTGTATGATTGAGACACTAGACACGTCTCATTGTTTAGATGTGTTTCAACTGGCCTAACATCACTCAAGATTTGTCTACGTGAACTTTTTTATTTTGATTATTTTAGACTGCTTCTCTCAAGTAGCTACCGCAAACAAACTTATACAAATATATTCTACATCAATTGAACCTCTTGTTTGTACCTTTCGTAAGACGTTCTCCAACATTATTTGCGATTTGAGTTGATTGTTATTATGTTATCTTTTCCAACTCTTCATAATTTTGTGCTGATAAGCGCAAGTAATATTTTTTTAATACTATCATAATAACCTTGTGTTTGTTTAGGAAATAATTTCGTGTGTTAAGAAAGATAATAGACAAAACGTAATTATTTAGCTTCATAAAAATATTTCCTTGTTACAATCGGAAGCTATTTGTTTTGTATAGTCACTATTCATCGCTGCTAGTTTTGAGATAATTATAATATTGAGTTAGCTACAAACAACAAGTAATTATTAGAATATAATTGTCTTATTCACCTTTGAATAAAAGTCATACAATTGACTATCTCTGGAGGAAAATTAAAAGTTATTCTATGACTGTAGAGTTGAAAATCGCGAGTTCTTTAAGACTAAAATAATAGCAAACAAACAGTAACTTCTTTAGACTGGTTTAAAAAATTCTTATTTTTTAAATATGTCTTTTGTATTAAAATACATTTTTAACACAAATATTTTTCAAATGAATAATCATCTGGCACAAACATCTTTTAAATAATGCTGTCACTTTATTATTATTTATTTCAGAAAGTCATATTTGTTATTTACTTATTTAGTTATTTATGGATGTAGTTATTTATTTCGTTGGTTAGAAATTTAGTTTTAATTTATTTATTTATTTCTTATTTATTTACTTTATAAATACATCATTTTTCTAAAATATATATTCACTTGGAGTGCGAGAATTCATCAAAATTATCATTACCCTAAAAAAGATAAAATACAAATTTTATTAGATAAAACAAATATTAGTTTCTTATTCTCGTCCTAGTTTATGCTTAGATGCACAATAACATATACACTTACGAAATAGACCATTTTCTCAATATTTCACACGTGGTAATGTCATATATTTACCGTTAAAAAAAGAGGCCAGGAATATTTTGCATTTGTTGAACAAGGTGCAGACATTTGATTTCCCACTATTACTATAGTAAATTAATTAATTCTTGGTTATGTTAAATACTATTTCTTTTAGACTCCACCAATTGCTCCAGTCAGATATTATAAATAAACTCAGTTATTTCTTTCGTAGACGTCACTGTTCTCCATAAATAATATATATATATATATATATATATATATATATATATATATCTCTCTATATATTTCTGTATGTATGAACTGATATTGATTATTTATTTTAGGAAGATTTCAAACCTAGTATTCCATGAATATGATTTTTTTTTGGTTGATTTTATACGAACAATGTCTGTTTTATTTGGGTGTAGGTGATTTTGTGCGTGATTGAATTATGTGGCGGGATAGGGGTCATTTTCAAATTTTACATAATTATATTTGATATATTTTGTAACTCCTCTTTCGTTGGAACGAGTTTGGTTCAGTTTATCTCGAAAAGTTATAACTAGAGTGTATGGATTTGCTGGAGGAACGGATGCTCAGAAGAAGTTTAATTTCTAAATTTTCGTAAACTTCATCATACATAGAAATCCATTTTTTTGGTACTATGCACCAATTCGAAAACATTTTTATGTATGATTGTGTTTTTCATTATTTGTTGTATGTCACGTCAAACTAATAACTAGTTTTGTTTTGCAATCATGGAAATAACGCACAGTATGTAAATTGTTATATTAATGGATAATCTAATATTGTCGTTTTGGACGCCATTACTGATGATTATAATTTTGTCCACACAGATGATTCTTACGTCATGAAATTGTAATTTGTGATCAATTTTACCTGGCGCTGAACCAATGAGGTTCCACATTGCAGAATTCTAGAATATTTGTGACAAGTCAAAAGTATTATCACGTTTTAATTAAGTAGTTTTTGTTTGTTGTAATTTATGTGTGTGATGTTTAGTATAATTGACTTCGTGCATGCAAAAAATATTTTTTCTGCTTAATATGGAGCACAAATTTGTTGTATTGAATGTGTTGCAAAAATATGTTTCAAAGTTGATGATTTTTCTTACTATACTTTGTCCTTTTAATCCGTCTCTGTGGTAAATTGTGGTTGGTCCTCTGGATCAATTTCTTTTCAGTACGGCTCATTTATAGGGTAACATACATTTATTTATTTATTTACTTATTTATTCATTTATTTATATGTAAAGAAATAATATGTATTATTGGCTATTTATATTTCGAAGTTTACAAGTGATTATGCTAATCAAACAAAGTTCTCCAGTACCGAATAATACTACTTTTGGAAAATTTTGTCAGTAAAAGACAGAATTGGTATATTTGAAATTCCACCATCAAAAGGAAAAACGATGAGTTATGAAATAAAGTACACAAGTTTTTCCGTGTTCACTGATGTTGGCAATTATTAAAATGAAGAAGAATTAACAACAAAAAATTATTATTCTCGTCAATGCAGGGAAAATTTGAAACCCACGCATTCTGAGCATACAAATGCACATGTCCAATTCTTACATCTCGGTTAAATCTTTATTCCTCGATAAATGTTAATTTATGCTTATCTGGAAAGCGCGCTTTGAGAGTTACTGTTATGACTACCTGGGAAAAATAGTTTAATTGTGGTAATGATGATGCTGTAGATAGGAACGATAACTATTCTGGCATTGTTACATTTTTTCCACCGATAGCTACCTACTTGTCATTGAGTCTATTGACTTTTACGTTGAAATTGTCATTAAATATGATGATTTCGCAGTAATTATTGATGTCATGCAGGTTATTTTATGCCTTTGTTTCATTAGTAAACGCATAATATGAATGGATGATGCGTGATTGTTTTAGCAAACATTTGACGAAGAAAAATATCTCTAGGACAAATTGCTTTATTTACGGCCAAATATTATGTGATTGGAAAACATGTATTTAACGTAGTGGAGATTTATCGGAATAATAAAATTGTGTAAGTATAATTTTCTGAAACTTGAAATATATTTAGTTAGAATTCTATGTTAAAAAACTATAATTGGTAGGGCCCACTCGACGGAAGACTGATTATTGATCATAAATTGGTGAATAACTGAAAATTGCATTTAGTGTGCGACTTTGGTGACTTCAAATGTGATTCCTAACTAGAATTTCATTCGTATCAATTCTGATGAGTGCCCGATACGAAGAGAACCTGACGAATTGATGAATCGCATTTGCAATCTAAATCAGTGCTTATTGTGTAACAGTAAGATATATAAAGTAAAATAATTCTATTTTACTTTCATTTAATACCTCTCTTTCAGTTGACATGGCGTCCTTCTTACAATAAAAAACTGTATTTGATCAGTTGAAACGTTAGGCTTAAAATGATATTGGCTATGTATCAACGGAAGTATAATTTCATATAATTCTTGAATGGTTGTGTAGTGCGAGCTTCAAATGGTGAATCTCCGCGATTTGTGTTCGCTTGTTGGCGCTTTAAAATATTAGTTTTTCAATGATCCGATTGATCCTCATTTCTAAGCACGCATCGAGTTTGTTTCCTTATTGGCTGTGTGTGGATTCGTACTTCCCATCCGAAGGCTTCAACATCATCCATAGTAACCACTAGAAATGAGGTGTGATCCACGAAGATTCCACAATTGACCATTGTGGGAAAATTGAGAGCATTTGTTGTTTGGTAAAATCTTAAGTACTTTACCTTTCCTGGTGAACAGGTCCCGTCACTCTAAAACAGTCCATAAATAGCTTGTCTGAAAATGCTGTTGAAACCAGATTTTCCAAATTTTTCCAAATTTTTAGGATTTTCAATTTAATTCACATCTTTAGGGTTGACACCATAATCTAAGGGAAAATAACTGCCCCAAGTTGTTTTCTCTGTGAGTATGGTGGTACATTAAATGAAGACCAACAAATTTGGAAAAATTCAAAAACCATTTATTCAAGAACAATTTCAGAAAAAAACTAATTGTTAGTGGCTTTAGGGTGACGGTACCAGTAAGAACCCATCAATCAAGGCCAAAGACAAGCTGTGCACCTGGAAATGTAAAGGAGTGAAGATTTTACCAACCTACGAGTGCTATCAATTGACCCGCATCAGTCAATTGTGGAATCAACTAGAACAATTATAGTTTGTGAAACAATGTCTATAATTAAATAGGCTATTATAATTCATCGTAAATGCTCGTCAACATATCCACATAAGAACCATGAAAGATGATTGTATGCCTGTCTTCGGTGTATTACAAAAGAAAAATGCTAATGGTAAATGAAATGGAAAAAAATTTCTATAAACCAACCTGGTCTATACAGTATTTTATATATAAATTATCAACAGCTCGCTGCTGTTTTTCAATAATTCGCAGGCTGGTTAGTCGAGATTCAAAATACAATGGATATCCTAGAGCCTAAAACGATTTAATATCTAAAGTCACTTGTTAAAAGGGAAATTCAGCAGAAACAGACGTATTTCGGACCAGAAAAGAAGGGATTCTACGTATGCGTCCCATTTAAGGGGTATGCAGTTTCCTGAACAGCACAAAAGAAAGTTAACGTGGCGTGAATACGAAACTATAATGCAACTAAACTGCGATTGTGGTTTAAAGTACCACACTTGGTTATACCAGCAATCAAAGGGAAACAGCCAATAATATCTACCTCAAATATATTTTACCAACATACATGCTTAAGTTGTCGATCAACTTACGTAGGCGGTGCGAACAGACGTTTATTTACTAGAATGAGGGATAGTTGCCACTAAAACACCTTTTTAAAATTAAAAGATGAATACACGTCTGCAATTGCGCAACAAATCGTTGAAACCTCTCAAGTATGTTCTCCAGGCGTAGCATTTAAAATAATTAATAAATGTAATAACAGAAGGGAGTTAGCCACATACGAAGCTTTATGGATAAACAAACTGCAGCCGGATTTATGCAAGCAGAAGAAGCATGTTCAGGCATTGAGCTTGAACTGGATGTGATGCACGCAATTGATTGGTTGTTCCCTTATTTCACACTCTCTCCATGTTTACATTTTTCTATTTTGTTTTCCTTTCAGTTTATAAATAAAGCGATATTCATTTGCAGATACTTAAGAAGAATATAAGAAAGAAATGATTTTTGTATCTGATTATTTTTATTTCATTTTGTACATGGAAAGGGTACAATGAAATAGTATTAGTTAAGGAAGAAGAACATGAAGAAGCGATAATTGCATTAGAATTAATTTAATAGATTATAATTAGAAATAGAAATTTTAATGGTAAAGGTAGTAGTAGTATCATTAGTAGAAGGGCTTTTGGTATTAGTGAGAGCAACGATAATATTGGAAGAAGTTGGTGTAATAGACCTTTGCAAATCGACGAAAAAACTCTTGGTCAGCTTTTGCGGAGATGTCGTGTGAAAACGAAAGAATAGCCTAGTTTAAGGTCACCATTTTTATTTTGCTACCACTAATATTACTAATACTACAACTATTATTATTACTACTACTACTACCACTGTTACTACTACTACTATTACCAATACTATCAATACTAAATCAATTAATTTTTCTACTACTACTGCTACTACGACTACTAATACTAAATTATTAATAATACTTCTACTTCTACTACCACTGTTACTAACACTACTGGTATTACCATTTCCAATAACACTACCACCACCAATACCAAAACTAATATTATTACCACTACAACCAGCATTACTACTACATTCAATACCACTTAAAATACCAACACTACTAATTCTACTACCATAACTACTACTGCTACTACTAGTACTATTATTATTACTAATGCGTCTACCACTACTGTTGCTTCTGCTGCAATTACAACTAATATTACCACTATTTCTAATTCTACCAATAATAAATGATCTAATTCTTTCACTAATTCTATTACTACGACTACTAACACTGCTGCTGTTCATACTACTACCACTTTTACTAACACCATTATCACCAAGATCACCTGGAAAATCATCACCATCAACACTATTGCCACTACTATTACTAATATTTCTAAGACATTCTATTTCTACATCTTGCAATACTACTACTTATATCATCAATACCACTATTACTATTACAACCTATACTCCTTCCACTTCTATTAATATTAATATCATTATCACCAGTTGTACTCCATTTACTAACGTAAATTATACAAATTTCCTTTTTACCAATAGTGCTAATAATAAATGTTTATTATTAATTTTTTATAGAATATACTTAATTTTTTTACAATAGATAGCTTTTGCAATCATAATAATATGATTACTATTAATAATAGTAATAATAATTGCAATAATAATAAAAATCATTATAGTAATTATAAATATATTTATTATCAACTCGGTAAAAGCTGATATTTTAATTTCAACTGAGTAAAACTAAACTTCTATAAGGCCGAAATTCCCAGGCTTTTTTGCAGGTAAGAATCAGTCAACACAGGGGAGTATTTAAAATAAGTTAGTATGCTAAAAATCTTAGTTAAGAGCGACGCATTATTTCGTTGATACCATGTTAATGTCCTTTTTTTCATGTAATTCTTGAATGATGAAATTGTGGCTGAAAATAGATAATGGAAATCTCGTAGAATCAATATAAATCAAATTACCTTTGATTGAAACACTTTTCGCTACCAAATTATATTTAGATATTTTCTCTCTTATTTCTCTTGAACAAATTGGAATTGCCTGAGTGTCACGAACCGATGAAAAACAAATTTGCGGAATTGAGATAAGCACTAATCTTTTTTGATTAAGCTAGACGCAAATACTGTTAAACTACTGTTAGTCTCTTAATTAGCTAATCCAGTTTTTCATTAATCGCCGTAATTAAAAATTCATTCGCAACTGTACCCTGAATATTATAAAATAAGTTAATCTGCATGACTTTAAATCAATGATCATACGAAGCATATAGTACTTTATACAATATTTTTTGTTGGTTTATTATCGATTTCCATGGTAGAAATTTCTCATCTCACTGAACTATTGACTTCTAAACTCCACTAAAATTGGACGTGTATCTGTCAAGGTAAATTATGCTTATGAGGCAATTATATTTTCCCAATTATCTATAATTACCATCTAGTGTAGGGATGTAATTTGTATTTGATTTAACGTCATATATAGATTTAACTTAATCAGAATTGTACTCATTTTTACGATTTCGTTTCTGTTAAACTGGAAAACGTAAACGTTATTAATTTCGGATTTACTTTAGTATTGATTGCTCATAAAATGGCGTGTTGGATACATTTAAACCGATCGTCGTTTGAATTTCGTTAGGCTTCATGATGCAAAACAGCCGGAGTTTGATGAAAACCATTAATTTTAGCTTGAACGTTTTAAAACTTTTTTAATGAAAAAAAATTATGCATGCAATAAATGATATCGATCAAGACCACAATGTATGGATTTGCTGGAGCAACAGATGGCTAGAATTACTTTAAATCTCGATATTCTAGTGAACGTTATCATACATTGAAATCCAACGTGTTGGTACCGTGTACCACCTCGGCAACTATAGTTTTACTATCATGTACCTTTTCGGTACCACAATGTTGGTATCGGATACTGACACAATAACCGTATTGTTGGTGCCATTTACAGACTCGGATTTTATATTGTATTTAGTAAGTTGGCTTTGAAGTCGCCTTTTCGAAGACTTTATATGAAGTTAGCTTTGTTATTACAGGTTTACACATTCGCATAGGAGATTGTACCGTCCTATTTTCCCACATTACTCAACCAATTATATAATGGTTAGAGTGCGTAATACCAGTTTCTACTGATAAATCGCCAGTAAGCACGAAACAAATGTGCAAGATATTATACTTTCCGTTCATTCTGTCCTTAGTTTGTTTTTCTGGTCATATTTGAACTAATTGGATACTTAGTGCGTAACACCTAATAAATAATTGCATATATATTACTTCTTCGCCACAAACAGTATCTAACTTCACAACATGTCGAATGCCAAATTTAACAAAATTCATAGTTCGTTTTCATGTGCATAAAAAAATTATCGGATACGAGAACCGTTCCTTCTCATTTTTTCTTTATGTATCAATAAATAAAAATATATATATACATATGGAAATGCAAACCAAACAGAAAATGTAAACGTTGAGAGACTGTGAAAAAAGGGAACAGCAGATTAATTTCGTGCACGCGATATTCGACACCATAAATCACACTGCAGTATGTTTATTCACAAATGATACGCCTGGAGAACATACATATGTCGTTTCAACGATGTGTTGCGCAATTGCAGACGTGTGTTCACCCTTTTATTTAAAACAGGCGTTTAAGTAGCAATGTTATCCTATTCGAGTAATTAGATGTTTAGTCCGTCAGCCTGCGTAAGTCGATCGACAACTTTCGCATACATATTGGTAAAGTATGTTTGAGGTCGGCATTAACTATTGCGCTACCTTTTAAATAACACTCGTAGTTTAGCTGCATTAAGTGTGTGTGTGACTTTGCTTACAAACTTTCAAATTGGAGAAGCTATGGACATTAAAGTCAGAGTGAAAGACCAAAACAATTAGCATTTCTGGTGCCAGGTCATATTATTCTACTATGAACGAAAGATTTACAGTTACATTTTAATCGATGCATCCATAAATAGATTAGTCATGCGGCAATGGAGATCTCCCTATCTCCAGCGTTGGATGAGATTTCCCTAGTCCACCTTAAGAACACATCAAAAAGGCGTTACATTATTAATTGTACGCAATAAATTTGGTATGTTGATGATATTGCGTTCATTATTTACCTTAAGAACCATTCGGTTCGAGAAATACGTAATTTGATCGATATCTTTCGTATGTATATTTATTGGTAATATTTAAGATCGATATTAACGCTTGTTTCTTTTTGATTGATGGTACCGGCAAGTGAGTTACCGCATTAACCATCGTATCTTAGCTGGCTGGCATGAATATGTGAATTCCGCTTCAACCATATTTGTGCTGTACAGTAAACAACGTCCCTTACATCGGATTTTTAGTTATATTTCATTCTTATACTCGTCATATTTTGAATCTGGTCTGACCAATCTGTCATAATATTGAAACGGTACCGAATTGCAATAATGCAAATACTGTGAAAAACAGTTCGTTTTACGGTAAATATTTTCATTTAATTTAACATTATCATCTTTATTTGTCAGTACATCTAATGAAGACAAAAAATTGTCATTCTTATACAAGGACTGAAACAGATATTTTTATGCGCTTTGTTGAAACTTTGAAGCAGTTAAATACTGTTTGTTGCGGAGAACTAATATATATACAAGTATGTATTAGTTGTTGCGAACCTAGTAACAAATTAGTTCAGTTTTGACCAGAAGGATAAACCAAAAGCAGCATGAACGGAAAGTATAATCTCATGCACATGATGGATATCAATATATGCTATAGTTCACCGAAATTGAGAATT
>JAQBSW010010030.1:0-26051 GCA_029291075.1 Eudiplozoon nipponicum | reverse complement strand
AGCCATAAAGGATCAGGCAATTCCGCCTCAAAATCCTACTAAAATTGTTACTCGATTTCTTTTCTATGGCATTTACTGCGTGCATTTACACAAAATAGTCTGCTCAATAACTGCAATTTCGCACAAGCCATAAAGGATCAGGCAATTCCGCCTCAAAATCCTACTAAAATTGTTACTCGATTTCTTTTCTATGGCATTTACTGCGTGCATTTACACAAAATAGTCTGCTCAATAACTGCAATTTCGCACAAGCCATAAAGGATCAGGCAATTCCGCCTCAAAATCCTACTATAATTGTTACTCGATTTCTTTTCTATGGCATTTACTGCGTGCATTTACACAAAATAGTCTGCTCAATAACTGCAATTTCGCACAAGCCATAAAGGATCAGGCAATTCCGCCTCAAAATCCTACTAAAATTGTTACTCGATTTCTTTTCTATGGCATTTACTGCGTGCATTTACACAAAATAGTCTGCTCAATAACTGCAATTTCGCACAAGCCATAAAGGATCAGGCAATTCCGCCTCAAAATCCTATTATAATTGTTACTCGATTTCTTTTCTATGGCATTTACTGCGTGCATTTACACAAAATAGTCTGCTCAATAACTGCAATTTCGCACAAGCCATAAAGGATCAGGCAATTCCGCCTCAAAATCCTACTAAAATTGTTACTCGATTTCTTTTCTATGGCATTTACTGCGTGCATTTACACAAAATAGTCTGCTCAATAACTGCAATTTCGCACAAGCCATAAAGGATCAGGCAATTCCGCCTCAAAATCCTACTAAAATTGTTACTCGATTTCTTTTCTATGGCATTTACTGCGTGCATTTACACAAAATAGTCTGCTCAATAACTGCAATTTCGCACAAGCCATAAAGGATCAGGCAATTCCGCCTCAAAATCCTACTAAAATTGTTACTTGATTTCTTTTCTATGGCATTTACTGCGTGCATTTACACAAAATAGTCTGCTCAATAACTGCAATTTCGCACAAGCCATAAAGGATCAGGCAATTCCGCCTCAAAATCCTACTAAAATTGTTACTCGATTTCTTTTCTATGGCATTTACTGCGTGCATTTACACAAAATAGTCTGCTCAATAACTGCAATTTCGCACAAGCCATAAAGGATCAGGCAATTCCGCCTCAAAATCCTACTAAAATTGTTACTTGATTTCTTTTCTATGGCATTTACTGCGTGCATTTACACAAAATAGTCTGCTCAATAACTGCAATTTCGCACAAGCCATAAAGGATCAGGCAATTCCGCCTCAAAATCCTACTATAATTGTTACTCGATTTCTTTTCTATGGCATTTACTGCGTGCATTTACACAAAATAGTCTGCTCAATAACTGCAATTTCGCACAAGCCATAAAGGATCAGGCAATTCCGCCTCAAAATCCTACTATAATTGTTACTCGATTTCTTTTCTATGGCATTTACTGCGTGCATTTACACAAAATAGTCTGCTCAATAACTGCAATTTCGCACAAGCCATAAAGGATCAGGCAATTCCGCCTCAAAATCCTACTAAAATTGTTACTCGATTTCTTTTCTATGGCATTTACTGCGTGCATTTACACAAAATAGTCTGCTCAATAACTGCAATTTCGCACAAGCCATAAAGGATCAGGCAATTCCGCCTCAAAATCCTACTATAATTGTTACTCGATTTCTTTTCTATGGCATTTACTGCGTGCATTTACACAAAATAGTCTGCTCAATAACTGCAATTTCGCACAAGCCATAAAGGATCAGGCAATTCCGCCTCAAAATCCTACTAAAATTGTTACTCGATTTCTTTTCTATGGCATTTACTGCGTGCATTTACACAAAATAGTCTGCTCAATAACTGCAATTTCGCACAAGCCATAAAGGATCAGGCAATTCCGCCTCAAAATCCTATTAAAATTGTTACTCGATTTCTTTTCTATGGCATTTACTGCGTGCATTTACACAAAATAGTCTGCTCAATAACTGCAATTTCGCACAAGCCATAAAGGATCAGGCAATTCCGCCTCAAAATCCTACTAAAATTGTTACTCGATTTCTTTTCTATGGCATTTACTGCGTGCATTTACACAAAATAGTCTGCTCAATAACTGCAATTTCGCACAAGCCATAAAGGATCAGGCAATTCCGCCTCAAAATCCTACTAAAATTGTTACTCGATTTCTTTTCTATGGCATTTACTGCGTGCATTTACACAAAATAGTCTGCTCAATAACTGCAATTTCGCACAAGCCATAAAGGATCAGGCAATTCCGCCTCAAAATCCTACTAAAATTGTTACTCGATTTCTTTTCTATGGCATTTACTGCGTGCATTTACACAAAATAGTCTGCTCAATAACTGCAATTTCGCACAAGCCATAAAGGATCAGGCAATTCCGCCTCAAAATCCTACTAAAATTGTTACTCGATTTCTTTTCTATGGCATTTACTGCGTGCATTTACACAAAATAGTCTGCTCAATAACTGCAATTTCGCACAAGCCATAAAGGATCAGGCAATTCCGCCTCAAAATCCTACTAAAATTGTTACTCGATTTCTTTTCTATGGCATTTACTGCGTGCATTTACACAAAATAGTCTGCTCAATAACTGCAATTTCGCACAAGCCATAAAGGATCAGGCAATTCCGCCTCAAAATCCTACTAAAATTGTTACTCGATTTCTTTTCTATGGCATTTACTGCGTGCATTTACACAAAATAGTCTGCTCAATAACTGCAATTTCGCACAAGCCATAAAGGATCAGGCAATTCCGCCTCAAAATCCTACTAAAATTGTTACTCGATTTCTTTTCTATGGCATTTACTGCGTGCATTTACACAAAATAGTCTGCTCAATAACTGCAATTTCGCACAAGCCATAAAGGATCAGGCAATTCCGCCTCAAAATCCTATTATAATTGTTACTCGATTTCTTTTCTATGGCATTTACTGCGTGCATTTACACAAAATAGTCTGCTCAATAACTGCAATTTCGCACAAGCCATAAAGGATCAGGCAATTCCGCCTCAAAATCCTACTAAAATTGTTACTCGATTTCTTTTCTATGGCATTTACTGCGTGCATTTACACAAAATAGTCTGCTCAATAACTGCAATTTCGCACAAGCCATAAAGGATCAGGCAATTCCGCCTCAAAATCCTACTAAAATTGTTACTCGATTTCTTTTCTATGGCATTTACTGCGTGCATTTACACAAAATAGTCTGCTCAATAACTGCAATTTCGCACAAGCCATAAAGGATCAGGCAATTCCGCCTCAAAATCCTACTAAAATTGTTACTCGATTTCTTTTCTATGGCATTTACTGCGTGCATTTACACAAAATAGTCTGCTCAATAACTGCAATTTCGCACAAGCCATAAAGGATCAGGCAATTCCGCCTCAAAATCCTACTAAAATTGTTACTCGATTTCTTTTCTATGGCATTTACTGCGTGCATTTACACAAAATAGTCTGCTCAATAACTGCAATTTCGCACAAGCCATAAAGGATCAGGCAATTCCGCCTCAAAATCCTATTATAATTGTTACTCGATTTCTTTTCTATGGCATTTACTGCGTGCATTTACACAAAATAGTCTGCTCAATAACTGCAATTTCGCACAAGCCATAAAGGATCAGGCAATTCCGCCTCAAAATCCTACTAAAATTGTTACTCGATTTCTTTTCTATGGCATTTACTGCGTGCATTTACACAAAATAGTCTGCTCAATAACTGCAATTTCGCACAAGCCATAAAGGATCAGGCAATTCCGCCTCAAAATCCTACTAAAATTGTTACTCGATTTCTTTTCTATGGCATTTACTGCGTGCATTTACACAAAATAGTCTGCTCAATAACTGCAATTTCGCACAAGCCATAAAGGATCAGGCAATTCCGCCTCAAAATCCTATTATAATTGTTACTCGATTTCTTTTCTATGGCATTTACTGCGTGCATTTACACAAAATAGTCTGCTCAATAACTGCAATTTCGCACAAGCCATAAAGGATCAGGCAATTCCGCCTCAAAATCCTACTATAATTGTTACTCGATTTCTTTTCTATGGCATTTACTGCGTGCATTTACACAAAATAGTCTGCTCAATAACTGCAATTTCGCACAAGCCATAAAGGATCAGGCAATTCCGCCTCAAAATCCTACTAAAATTGTTACTTGATTTCTTTTCTATGGCATTTACTGCGTGCATTTACACAAAATAGTCTGCTCAATAACTGCAATTTCGCACAAGCCATAAAGGATCAGGCAATTCCGCCTCAAAATCCTATTATAATTGTTACTCGATTTCTTTTCTATGGCATTTACTGCGTGCATTTACACAAAATAGTCTGCTCAATAACTGCAATTTCGCACAAGCCATAAAGGATCAGGCAATTCCGCCTCAAAATCCTACTAAAATTGTTACTCGATTTCTTTTCTATGGCATTTACTGCGTGCATTTACACAAAATAGTCTGCTCAATAACTGCAATTTCGCACAAGCCATAAAGGATCAGGCAATTCCGCCTCAAAATCCTACTAAAATTGTTACTCGATTTCTTTTCTATGGCATTTACTGCGTGCATTTACACAAAATAGTCTGCTCAATAACTGCAATTTCGCACAAGCCATAAAGGATCAGGCAATTCCGCCTCAAAATCCTACTAAAATTGTTACTCGATTTCTTTTCTATGGCATTTACTGCGTGCATTTACACAAAATAGTCTGCTCAATAACTGCAATTTCGCACAAGCCATAAAGGATCAGGCAATTCCGCCTCAAAATCCTACTAAAATTGTTACTCGATTTCTTTTCTATGGCATTTACTGCGTGCATTTACACAAAATAGTCTGCTCAATAACTGCAATTTCGCACAAGCCATAAAGGATCAGGCAATTCCGCCTCAAAATCCTACTAAAATTGTTACTCGATTTCTTTTCTATGGCATTTACTGCGTGCATTTACACAAAATAGTCTGCTCAATAACTGCAATTTCGCACAAGCCATAAAGGATCAGGCAATTCCGCCTCAAAATCCTACTAAAATTGTTACTCGATTTCTTTTCTATGGCATTTACTGCGTGCATTTACACAAAATAGTCTGCTCAATAACTGCAATTTCGCACAAGCCATAAAGGATCAGGCAATTCCGCCTCAAAATCCTACTAAAATTGTTACTCGATTTCTTTTCTATGGCATTTACTGCGTGCATTTACACAAAATAGTCTGCTCAATAACTGCAATTTCGCACAAGCCATAAAGGATCAGGCAATTCCGCCTCAAAATCCTACTATAATTGTTACTCGATTTCTTTTCTATGGCATTTACTGCGTGCATTTACACAAAATAGTCTGCTCAATAACTGCAATTTCGCACAAGCCATAAAGGATCAGGCAATTCCGCCTCAAAATCCTACTAAAATTGTTACTCGATTTCTTTTCTATGGCATTTACTGCGTGCATTTACACAAAATAGTCTGATCAATAACTGCAATTTCGCACAAGCCATAAAGGATCAGGCAATTCCGCCTCAAAATCCTACTAAAATTGTTACTCGATTTCTTTTCTATGGCATTTACTGCGTGCATTTACACAAAATAGTCTGCTCAATAACTGCAATTTCGCACAAGCCATAAAGGATCAGGCAATTCCGCCTCAAAATCCTATTATAATTGTTACTCGATTTCTTTTCTATGGCATTTACTGCGTGCATTTACACAAAATAGTCTGATCAATAACTGCAATTTCGCACAAGCCATAAAGGATCAGGCAATTCCGCCTCAAAATCCTATTATAATTGTTACTCGATTTCTTTTCTATGGCATTTACTGCGTGCATTTACACAAAATAGTCTGATCAATAACTGCAATTTCGCACAAGCCATAAAGGATCAGGCAATTCCGCCTCAAAATCCTATTATAATTGTTACTCGATTTCTTTTCTATGGCATTTACTGCGTGCCTTTACACAAAATAGTCTGATCAATAACTGCAATTTCGCACAAGCCATAAAAGATCAGGCAATTCCGCCTCAAAATCCTACTAAAAGTGTTACTCGATTTCTTTTCTATGGCATTTACTGCGTGCATTTACACAAAATAGTGTGCTCAATAACTGCAATTTCGCACAGGCCATAAAGGATTAGGCAATTCCGCCTCAAAATCCTACTAAAATTGTTACTTGATTTCTTTTCTATGGCATTTACTGCGTGCATTTACACAAAATAGTCTGCTCAACAACTGCAATTTCGCACAAGCCATAAAGGATCAGGCAATTCCGCCTCAAAATCCTACTAAAATTGTTACTTGATTTCTTTTCTATGGCATTTACTGCGTGCATTTACACAAAATAGTCTGCTCAATAACTGCAATTTCGCACAAGCCATAAAGGATCAGGCAATTCCGCCTCAAAATCCTATTATAATTGTTACTCGATTTCTTTTCTATGGCATTTACTGCGTGCATTTACACAAAATAGTCTGCTCAATAACTGCAATTTCGCACAAGCCATAAAGGATCAGGCAATTCCGCCTCAAAATCCTATTATAATTGTTACTCGATTTCTTTTCTATGGCATTTACTGCGTGCATTTACACAAAATGGTCTGCTCAATAACTGCAATTTCGCACAAGCCATAAAGGATCAGGCAATTCCGCCTCAAAATCATACTGAAATTGTTACTCGATTTCTTTTCTATGGCATTTACTGCGTGCATTTACACAAAATAGTCTGCTCAATAACTGCAATTTCGCACAAGCCATAAAGGATCAGGCAATTCCGCCTCAAAATCCTATTATAATTGTTACTCGATTTCTTTTCTATGGCATTTACTGCGTGCATTTACACAAAATAGTCTGATCAATAACTGCAATTTCGCACAAGCCATAAAGGATCAGGCAATTCCGCCTCAAAATCCTGCCATAATTTGTTACTCGATTTCTTTTCTATGGCATTTACTGCGTGCATTTACACAAAATAGTCTGATCAATAACTGCAATTTCGCACAAGCCATAAAAGGGTCAGAGCCATTCCGCCTCAAATCCTACTAAAGTGTTACTCGATTTCTTTTCTATGGCATTTTACTGCGTGCATTTTCACAATAGTGTGTGCTCAATAACTGCAATTTCGCACAGGCCATAAAGGATTAGCAGGCAATTCCGCCTCAAAATCTACTAAAATTGTTACTTGATTTCTTTTCTATGGCATTTACTGCGTGCATTTTACACAAAATAGTCTGCTAAACAACTGCAATTTCGCACAAGCCATAAAGGTTCAGGCAATTCCGCCTCAAAATCCTACTAAAAATTGTTACTTGATTTCTTTTCTATGGCATTTACTGCGTGCATTTTACAAAATAGTCTGCTCCAATAACTGCAATTTCGCACAAGCCATAAAGGATCAGGCAATTCCGCCTCAAAATCCTATTATAATTGTTACTCGATTTCTTTTCTATGGCATTTACTGCGTGCATTTACACAAAATAGTCTGCTCAATAACTGCAATTTCGCACAAGCCATAAAGGATCAGGCAATTCCGCCTCAAAATCCTACTAAAATTGTTTCTTGATTTCTTTTCTATGGCATTTACTGCGTGCATTTACACAAAATAGTCTGCTCAATAACTGCAATTTCACACGAGCCATAAAGGATCAGGCAATTCCGCCTCAAAATCCTACTAAAATTGTTACCTGATTTCTTTTCTATGGCATTTTCTGCGCGCATTTACACAAAATAGTCTGCTCAATAACTGCAATTTCGCACAAGCCATAAAGGATCAGGCAATTCCGCCTCAAAATCCTACTAAAATTGTTACTTGACTTCTTTTCTATGGCATTGACTGCGTGCATTTACACAAAATAGTCTGCTCAATAACTGCAATTTCGCACAAGCCATAAAGGATCAGGCAATTCCGCCTCAAAATCATACAAAAATTGTTACTCGATTTCTTTTCTATGGCATTTACTGCGTGCATTTACACAAAATAGTCTGCTCAATAACTGCAATTTCGCACAAGCCATAAAGGATCAGGCAATTCCGCCTCAAGATCCTATTATATTTGTTAATCGATTTCTTTTTATGGCATTTACTGCGTGCATTTACACAAAATAGTCTGATCAATAAATGCAATTTCGCACAAGCCATAAATGATCAGACAATTCCGCCTATAAATCCTATTATAATTGTTACTCGATTTCTTTTCTATGGCATTTACTGCGTGCATTTACACAAAATAGTCTGCTCAATAACTGCAATTTCGCACAAGCCATAAAGGATCAGGCAATTTCGCCTCAAAATCCTATTATAATTGTTACTCGATTTCTTTTCTATGGCATTTACTGCGTGCATTTACACAAAATTGTCTGATCAATAACTGCAATTTCGCACAAGCCATAAAGGATCAGGCAATTCCGCCTCAAAATCCTATTATAATAGTTACTCGATTTCTTTTCTATGGCATTTACTGCGTGCATTTACACAAAATAGTCTGCTCAATAACTGCAATTTCGCACAAGCCATAAAGGATCAGGCAATTCCGCCTCAAAATCCTACTAAAATTGTTACTTGATTTCTTTTCTATGGCATTTACTGCGTGCATTTACACAAAATAGTCTGCTCAATAACTGCAATTTCGCACAAGCCATAAAGGATCAGGCAATTCCGCCTCAAAATCCTACTAAAATTGTTACTTGATTTGTTTTCTATGGCATTTACTGCGTGCATTTACACAAAATAATCTGCTCAATAACTGCAATTTCGCACAAGCCATAAAGGATCAGGCAATTCCGCCTCAAAATTCTATTATAATTGTTACTCGATTTCTTTTCTATGGCATTTACTGCGTGCATTTACACAAAATAGTCTGCTCAATAACTGCAATTTCGCACAAACCATAAAGAATCAGGCAATTCCGCCTCAAAATCCTACTAAAATTGTTACTTGATTTCTTCTCTATGGCATTTACTGCGTGCATTTACACAAAATAGTCTGCTCAATAACTGCAATTTCGCGAAAGCCATAAAGGATCAGGCAATTCCGCCTCAAAATCCTACTAAAATTGTTACTTGATTTCTTGTCTATGGCATTTACCGCGTGCATTTACACAAAATAGTCTGCTCAATAACTGCAATTTCGCACAAGCCATAAAGGATCAGGAAATTCCGCCTCAAAATCCTACTAAAATTGTTACTTGATTTCTTTTCTATGGCATTTACTGCGTGCATTTACACAAAATAGTCTGAGCAATAACTGCAATTTCGCACAAGCCATAAAGGATCAGGCAATTCCGCCTCTAAATCCTATTGTAATTGTTACTCGATTTCTTTCTATGGCATTTACTGCGTGCATTTACACAAAATAGTCTGCTCAATAACTGCAATTTCGCACAAGCCTTAAAGGATCAGGCAATTCCGCCTCAAAATCCTATTATAATTGTTCCTCGATTTCTTTTCTATGGCATTTACTGCGTGCATTTACACAAAATAGTCTGCTCAATAACTGCAATTTCGCACAAGCCATAAAGGATCAGGCAATTCCGCCTCAATATCCTATTATAATTGTTACTGGATTTCTTTTCTATGGCTTTAACTGCATGCCTTTACACAAAATAGTCTGATCAAAAACTGCAATTTCGCAGAAGCCATAAAGGATCAGGCAATTCCGCCTCAAAATCCTATTATAATTGTTACTCGGTTTCTTTTCTATGGCATTTACTGCGTGCATTTACACAAAATAGTCTGCTCAATAACTGCAATTTCGCACAAGCCATAAAGGATCAGGCAATTCCGCCTCAAAATCCTACTAAAATTGTTACTCGATTTCTTTCTATGGCATTTACTGCGTGCATTTACACAAAATAGTCTGCTCAATAACTACAATTTCGCACAAGCCATAAAGGATCAGACAATTCCGCCTCAAAATCCTATTATAATTGTTACTCGATTTCTTTTCTATGGCATTTACTGCGTTCATTTACACAAAATAGTCTGCTCAATAACTGCAATTTCGCACAAGCCATAAAGGATCAGGCAATTCCGCCTCAAAATCATACTAAAATTGTTATTCGATTTCTTTCTATGGCATTTACTGCGTGCATTTACACAAAATAGTCTGCTCAATAACTGCAATTTCGCACAAACCATAAAGGATCAGGCAATTCCGCCTCAAAATCCTATTATAATTGTTACTCGATTTCTTTTCTATGGCATTTGCTGCGTGCATTTACACAAAATAGTCTACTCAATAACTGCAATTTCGCACAAGCCATAAAGGATCAGGCAATTCCGCCTCAAAATCCTATTATAATTGTTACTCGATTTCTTTTCTATGGCATTTACTGCGTGCATTTACACAAAATAGTCTGATCAATAACTGCAATTTCGCACAAGCCATAAAGGATCAGGCAATTCCGCCTCAAAATCATACTGAAATTGTTACTCGATTTCTTTTCTATGGCATTTACTGCGTGCATTTACAAAAATAGTCTGCTCAATAACTGCAATTTCGCACAAGCCATAAAGGATCAGGCAATTCCGCCTCAAAATCCTACTAAAATTGTTATTTGATTTCTTTTCTATGGCATTTACTGCGTGCATTTACACAAAATAGTCTGATCAATAACTGCAATTTCGCACAAGCCATAAAGGATCAGGCAATTCCGCCTCAAAATCCTATTATAATTGTTACTCGATTTCTTTTCTATGGCATTTACTGCGTGCCTTTACACCATATAGTCTGATCAATATCTGCAATTTCGCACAAGCCATAAAGATCAGGCAATTCCGCCTCAAAATCCTACTAAAAGTGTTACTCGATTTCTTTTCTATGGCATTTACTGCGTGCATTTACACAAAATAGTGTGCTCAATAACTGCAATTTCGCACAGGCCATAAAGGATTAGGCAATTCCGCCTCAAAATCCTACTAAAATTGTTACTTGATTTTTTTTCTATGGCATTTACTGCGTGCATTTACACAAAATAGTCTGCTCAACAACTGCAATTTCGCACAAGCCATAAAGGATCAGGCAATTCCGCCTCAAAATCTTACTAAAATTGTTACTTGATTTCTTTTCTATGGCATTTACTGCGTGCATTTACACAAAATAGTCTGCTCAATAACTGCAATTTCGCACAAGCCATAAAGGATCAGCCAATTCCGCCTCAAAATCCTATTATAATTGTTACTCGATTTCTTTTCTATGGCATTTACTGCGTGCATTTACACCAAATAGCCTGCTCAATAACTGCAATTTCGCACAAGCCATAAAGGATCAGGCAATTCCGCCTCAAAATCCTATTATAATTGTTAATCGATTTCTTTTCTATAGCATTTACTGCGTGCATTTACACAAAATAGTCTGATCAATAACTGCAATTTCGCACAAGCCATAAAGGATCAGGCAATTCCGCCTCCAAATCCTATTATAATTGTTGCTCGATTTCTTTTCTATGGCATTTACTGCGTGCATTTACACAAAATAGTCTGATCAATAACTGCAATTTCGCACAAGCCATAAAGCATCAGGCAATTCCGCCTCAAAATCATACTAAAATTGTTACTTGATTTCTTTTCTATGGCATTTACTGCGTGCATTTACACAAAATAGTCTGCTCAATAACTGCAATTTCGCACAAGGCATAAAGGATCAGGCAATTCCGCCTCAAAATCCTATTATAATTGTTACTCGATTTCTTTTCTATGGCATTTACTGCGTGCATTTACACAAAATAGTCTGATCAATAACTGCAAATTCGCACAAGCCATAAAGGATCAGGCAATTCCGCCTCAAAATCCTATTATAATTGTTACTCGATTTCTTTTCTATGGCATTTACTGCGTGCATTTACACAAAATAGTCAGATCAATAACTGCAATTTCGCACAAGCCATAAAGGATCAGGCAATTCCGCCTCAAAATCCTATTATAATTGTTACTCGATTTCTGTTCTATGGCATTTACTGCGTGCATTTACACAAAATAGTCTGCTCAATAACTGCAATTTCGCACAGGCCATAAAGGATTAGGCAATTCCGCCTCAAAATCCTACTAAAATTGTTACTTGATTTCTTTTCTATGGCATTTACTGCGTGCATTCAAACAAAATAGTCTGCTCAACAACTGCAATTTCGCACAAGCCATAAAGGATCAGGCAATTCCGCCTCAAAATCCTACTAAAATTGTTACTTGATTTATTTTCTATGGCATTTACTGCGTGCATTTACACAAAATAGTCTGCTCAATAACTGCAATTTCGCACAAGCCATAAAGGATCAGGCAATTCCGCCTCAAAATCCTACTAAAATTGTTACTTGATTTCTTTTCTATGGCATTAACTGCGTGCATTTACACAAAATAGTCTGCTCAATAACTGCAATTTCGCACAAGCCATAAAGGATCGGGCAATTCCGCCTCAAAATCCTACTAAAATTGTTACTTGATTTCTTTTCTATGGCATTTACTGCGTGCATTTACACAAAATGGTCTGCTCAATAACTGCAATTTCGCACAAGCCATAAAGGATCAGGCAATTCCGCCTCAAAATCCTACTAAAATTGTTACTTGATTTCATTTCTATGGCATTTACTGTGTGCATTTACACAAAATAGTCTGCTCAATAACTGCAATTTCGCACAAGCCATAAAGGATCAGGGAATTCCGCCTCAAAATCCTATTATAATTGTTACTCGATTTCTTTTCTATGGCATTTACTGCGTGCATTTACACAAAATAGTCTGATCAATAACTGCAATTTCGCACAAGGCATAAAGCATCAGGCAATTCCGCCTCAAAATCATACAAAAATTGTTACTCGATTTCTTTTCTATGGCATTTACTGCGTGCATTTACACAAAATAGTCTGCTCAATAACTGCAATTTCGCACAAGTCTTAAAGGATCAGCCAACTGCGCCTCAAAATCCTACTAAAATTGTTAATTGATTTCTTTTCTATGGCATTTATTGCGTGCATTTACACAAAATAGTCTGCTCAATAACTGCAATTTCGCACAAGCCATAAAGGATCAGGCAATTCCGCCTCAAAATCCTATTATAATTGTTACTCGATTTCTTTTCTATGGCATTTACTGCGTGCATTTACGCAAAATAGTCTGCTCAATAACTGCAATTTCGCACAAGCCATAAAGGATCGGGCAATTCCGCCTCAAAATCCTATTATAATTGTTACTCGATTTCTTTTCTATGGCATTTACTGCGTGCATTTACACAAAATAGTCTGCTCAATAACTGCAATTTCGCACAAGCCAAAAAGGATCAGGCAATTCCGCCTCAAAATCCTATTATAATTGTTACTCGATTTCTTTTCTATGGCATTTACTGCGTGCCTTTACACCAAATAGTCTGATCAATATCTGCAATTTCGCACAAGCCATAAAAGATCAGGCAATTCCGCCTCAAAATCCTACTAAAAGTGTTACTCGATTTCTTTTCTATGGCATTTACTGCGTGCATTTACACAAAATAGTCTGCTCAATAACTGCAATTTCGCACAAGCCATAAAGGATCAGGCAATTCCGCCTCAAAATCCTATAAAATTGTTACTTGATTTCTTTTCTATGGCATTTACTGCGTGCATTTACACAAAATAGTCTGCTCAATAACTGCAATTTCGCGCAAGCCATAAAGGATCAGGCAATTCCGCCTCAAAATCCTACTAAAATTGTTACTTGATTTATTTTTCTATGGCATTTACTGCGTGCATTTACACAAAATAGTCTGCTCAATAACTGCAATTTCGCACAAGCCATAAAAGATCAGGCAATTCCGCCTCAAAATCCTACTAAAAGTGTTACTCGATTTCTTTTTTATGGCATTTACTGCGTGCATTTACACAAAATAGTCTGCTCAATAACTGCAATTTCGCACAAGCCATAAAGGATCAGGCAATTCCGCCTCAAAATCCTATTATAATTGTTACTCGATTTCTTTTCTATGGCATTTACTGCGTGCATTTACACAAAATATTCTGCTCAATAACTGCAATTTCGCACAAGTCATAAAGGATCAGGCAATTCCGCCACAAAATCCTACTAAAATTGTTAATTGATTTCTTTTCTATGGCATTTATTGCGTGCATTTACACAAAATAGTCTGCTCATTAACTACAATTTCGCACAAGCCATAAAGGATCAGGCAATTCCGCCTCAAAATCCTATTATAATTGTTACTCGATTTCTTTTCTATGACATTTACTGCGTGCATTTACACAAAATAGTCTGATCAATAACTGCAATTTCGCACAAACCATAAAGGATCAGGCAATTCCGCCTCAAAATCATACTAAAATTGTTACTCGATTTCTTTTCTATGGCATTTTCTGCGTGCATTTACACAAAATAGTCTGCTCAATAACTGCAATTTCGCACAATCCATAAAGGATCAGGCAATTCTGCCTCAAAATCCTATTATAATTGTTACTCGATTTCTTTCTATGGCATTTACTGCGTGCCTTTACACAAAATAGACTGATCAATAACTGCAATTTCGCGTAGCTATAAAGGATCAGGCAATTCCGCCTCAAAATCCTACTAAAAAGTGTTACTCGATTTCTTTCTATGGCATTTACTGCGTGCATTTGCTACAAAAATAGTCTGCTCAATAACTGCAATTTCGCACAAGCCATAAAGGATCAGGCAATTCCGCCTCAAAATCCTACTAAAATTGTTACTCTGATTTCTTTTCTATGGCATTTACTGCGTGCATTTACACAAAATAGTCTGCTCAATAACTGCAATTTCGCACAAGCCATAAAGGATCAGGCAATTCCGCCTCAAAATCCTACTAAAATTGTTACTCGATTTCTTTTCTATGGCATTTACTGCGTGCATTTACACAAAATAGTCTGCTCAATAACTGCAATTTCGCACAAGCCATAAAGGATCAGGCAATTCCGCCTCAAAATCCTATTATAATTGTTACTCGATTTCTTTTCTATGGCATTTACTGCGTGCATTTACACAAAATAGTCTGCTCAATAACTGCAATTTCGCACAAGCCATAAAGGATCAGGCAATTCCGCCTCAAAATCCTACTATAATTGTTACTCGATTTCTTTTCTATGGCATTTACTGCGTGCATTTACACAAAATAGTCTGCTCAATAACTGCAATTTCGCACAAGCCATAAAGGATCAGGCAATTCCGCCTCAAAATCCTATTATAATTGTTACTCGATTTCTTTTCTATGGCATTTACTGCGTGCCTTTACACAAAATAGTCTGATCAATAACTGCAATTTCGCACAAGCCATAAAGGATCAGGCAATTCCGCCTCAAAATCCTACTAAAAGTGTTACTCGATTTCTTTTCTATGGCATTTACTGCGTGCATTTACACAAAATAGTCTGCTCAATAACTGCAATTTCGCACAAGCCATAAAGGATCAGGCAATTCCGCCTCAAAATCCTACTAAAATTGTTACTCGATTTCTTTTCTATGGCATTTACTGCGTGCATTTACACAAAATAGTCTGCTCAATAACTGCAATTTCGCACAAGCCATAAAGGATCAGGCAATTCCGCCTCAAAATCCTACTAAAATTGTTACTCGATTTCTTTTCTATGGCATTTACTGCGTGCATTTACACAAAATAGTCTGCTCAATAACTGCAATTTCGCACAAGCCATAAAGGATCAGGCAATTCCGCCTCAAAATCCTTCTAAAATTGTTACTTGATTTCTTTTCTATGGCATTTACTGCGTGCATTTACACAAAATAGTCTGCTCAATAACTGCAATTTCGCACAAGCCATAAAGGATCCGGCAATTCCGCCTCAAAATCCTATTATAATTGTTACTCGATTTCTTTTCTATGGCATTTACTGCGTGCCTTTACACAAAATAGTCTGATCAATAACTGCAATTTCGCAGAAGCCATAAAGGATCAGGCAATTCCGCCTCAAAATCCTACTAAAATTGTTACTTGATTTCTTTTCTATGGCATTTACTGCGTGCATTTACACAAAATAGTCTGCTCAATAACTGCAATTTCGCACAAGCCATAAAGGATCAGGCAATTCCGCCTCAAAATCCTATTATAATTGTTACTCGATTTCTTTTCTATGGCATTTACTGCGTGCATTTACACAAAATAGTCTGCTCAATAACTGCAATTTCGCACAATCCATAAAGGATCAGGCAATTCCGCCTCAAAATCCTACTAAAATTGTTAATTGATTTCTTTTCTATGGCATTTACTGCGTGCATTTACACAAAATAGTCTGCTCATTAACTACAATTTCGCACAAGCCATAAAGGATCAGGCAATTCCGCCTCAAAATCCTATTATAATTGTTTCTCGATTTCTTTTCTATGGCATTTACTGCGTGCATTTACACAAAATAGTCTGATCAATAACTGCAATTTCGCACAAGCCATAAAGGATCAGGCAATTCCGCCTCAAAATCCTATTATAATTGTTACTCGATTTCTTTTCTATGGCATTTACTGCGTGCATTTACACAAAATAGTCTGCTCAATAACTGCAATTTCGCTCAAGCCATAAAGGATCAGGCAATTCCGCCTCAAAATCCTACTAAAATTGTTACTTGATTTCTTTTCTATGGCATTTTCTGCGTGCATTTACACAAAATAGTCTGCTCAATAACTGCAATTTCGCACAAGCCATAAAGGATCAGGCAATTCCGCCTGAAAATCCTATTATAATTGTTACTCGATTTCATTTCTATGGCATTTACTGCGTGCATTTACACAAAATAGTCTGCTCAATAACTGCAATTTCGCACAGGCCATAAAGGATTAGGCAATTCCGCCTCAAAATCCTACTAAAATTGTTACTCGATTTCTTCTCTATGGCATTTACTGCGTGCATTTACACAAAATAGTCTGATCAATAACTGCAATTTCGCAGAAGCCATAAAGGATCAGGCAATTCCGCCTCAAAATCCTACTAAAATTGTTACTTGATTTCTTTTCTGTGGCATTTACTGCGTGCATTTACACAAAATAGTCTGCTCAATAACTGCAATTTCGCACAAGCCATAAAGGATCAGGCAATTCCGCCTCAAAATCCTACTAAAATTATTACTTGATTTCTTTTCTATGGCATTTACTGCGTGCATTTACACAAAATAGTCTGCTCAATAACTGCAATTTTTGCACAAGCCATAAAGGATCAGGCAATTCCGCCTCAAAATCCTATTATAATTGTTACTCGATTTCTTTTCTATGGTATTTACTGCGTGCATTTACACAAAATAGTCTGATCCATAAATGAAATTTCGCACAAGCCATAAAGGATCAGGCAATTCCGCCTCAAAATCATACCAAAATTGTTACTCGATTTCTTTTCTATGGCATTTACTGCGTGCATTTACAAAAATATTCTGCTCAATAACTGCAATTTCGCACAAGCCATAAAGGATCAGGCAATTCCGCCTCAAAATCCTACTAAAATTGTTACTTGATTTCTTTTCTATGCCATTTACTGCGTGCATTTACACAAAATAGTCTGCTCAATAACTGCAATTTCGCACAAGCCATAAAGGATCAGGCAATTCCGCCTCAAAATCATACTAAAATTCTTACTCGATTTCTTTTCTATGGCATTTACTGCGTGCATTTACACAAAATAGTCTGCTCAATAACTGCAATTTCGCACAGGCCATAAAGGATGAGGCAATTCCGCCTCAAAATCCCACTAAAATCGTTACTTGATTTCTTCTCTATGGCATTTACTGCGTGCATTTACACAAAATAGTCTGCTCAATAACTGCAATTTCGCACAAGCCATAAAGGATCAGGCAATTCCGCCTCAAAATCCTACTGAAATTGTTACTTGATTTCTTTTCTATGGCATTTACTGCATGCATTTACACAAAATAGTCTCCTCAATAACTGCAATTTCGCACAAGCCATAAAGGATCAGGCAATTCCGGTTCAAAATCCTACTAAAATTGTTACTTGATTTCTTTTCTATGGCATTTACTGCGTGCATTTACACAAAATTGTCTGCTCAATAACTGCAATTTCGCACAAGCCATAAAGGATCAGGCAATTCCGCCTCAAAATCCTACTAAAATTGTTACTTGAGTTCTATTCTGTGGCATTTACTGCGTGCATTTACACAAAATAGTCTGCTCAATAACTGCAATTTCGCACAAGCCATAAAGGATCAGGCAATTCCGCCTCTAAATCCTATTATAATTGTTACTCGATTTCTTTTCTATGGCATTTACTGCGTGCATTTACACAAAATAATCTGCTCAATAACTGCAATTTCGCACAAGCCATAAAGATTCAGGCAATTCCGCCTCAAAATCCTACTAAATTTGTTACTTGATTTCTTGTCTATGGCATTTACTGCGTGCATTTACACAAAATAGTCTGCTCAATAACTGCAATTTCGCACAAGCAATAAAGGATCAGGCAATTCCGCCTCAAAATCCTATTATAATTGTTACTCGATTTCGTTTCTATGGCATTTACTGCGTGCATTTACACAAAATAGTCTGATCAATAACTGCAATTTCGCACAAGCCATAAAGGATCAGGCAATTCCGCCTCAAAATCCTACTAAAATTGTTACTTGATTTCTATTCTGTGGCATTTACTGCGTGCATTTACACAAAATAGTCTGCTCAATAACTGCAATTTCGCAAAAGCCATAAAGGATCAGGCAATTCCGCCTCAAAATCCTATTATAATTGTTACTCGATTTCTTTTCTATGGCATTTACTGCGTGCATTTACACAAAATAGTCTGCTCATTAACTGCAATTTCGCACAAGCCATAAAGGATCAGGCAATTCCGCCTCAAAATCCTACTAAAATTGTTAATTGATTTCTTTTCTATGGCATTTACTGCGTGCATTTATACAAAATAGTCTGCTCAAACTCATTTCAATGCTTATAAAGGATCAAGCAATTACCCAAAATCCTATTATAATTGTTACTGATTTCTTTTCTATGGCATTTACTGCGTGCATTTACACAAAATAGTCTGCTCAATAACTGCAATTTCGCACAAGCCATTAAGGATCAGGCAATTCCGCCTCAAAAATCCTTACTAAAATTGTTATTCGATTTCTTTTCATGGTATTTACTGCGTGTATTTACACAAAATAGTCTGCTCAATAACCTAATTTCGGGTACAAGCTATAAAGGATCAGGTACCCGCCTCTCAAAATCATACTAAAATTGTTACTCGATTTCTTTTTTATGGCATTTACTGCGTGCATTTACACAAAATTGTCTGCTCAATAACTGCAATTTCGCACAAGCCATAAAGGATCAGGCAATTCCGCCTCAAAATCCTACTAAAATTTTTAATTGATTTCTTTTCTATGGCATTTACTGCGTGCATTTACACAAAATAGTCTGCTCAATAACTGCAATTTCGCACAAGCCATAAAGGATCAGGCAATTCCGCCCCAAAATCCTATTATAATTGTTACTCGATTTCTTTTCTATGGCATTTACTGCATGCCTTTACACAAAATAGTCTAATCAATAACTGCAATTTCGCAGAAGCCATAAAGGATCAGGCAATTCCGCCTCAAAATCCTACTAAAATTGTTACTTGATTTCTTTTCTATGGCATTTACTGCGTGCATTTATACAAAATAGTCTGCTCAATAACTGCAATTTCGCACAAGCCATAAAGGATCAGGCAATTCCGCCTCAAAATCCTACTAAAATTGTTACTTGATTTCTTTTCTACGGCATTTACTGCGTGCATTTACACAAAATAGTCTGCTCAATAACTGCAATTTCGCACAAGCCATAAAGGATCAGGCAATTCCGCCTCAAAATCATACTAAAATTGTTAATTGATTTCTTGTCTATGGCATTTACTGCGTGCATTTACACAAAATAGTCTGCTCAATAACTGCAATTTCGCACAAGCCATAAAGGATCAGGCAATTCCGCCTCAAAATCCTATTATAATTGTTACTCGATTTCTTTTCTATGGCATTTACTGCGTTCATTTACACAAAATAGTCTGCTCAATAACTGCAATTTCGCACAAGCCAAAAAGGATCAGGCAATTCCGCCTCAAAATCCTACTAAAATTGTTACCTGATTTCTTTTCTATGGCATTTACTGCGCACATTTACACAAAATAGTCTGCTCAATAACTGCAATTTCGCACAAGCCATAAAGGATCGGGCAATTCCGCCTCAAAATCCTATTATAATTGTTACTCGATTTCTTTTCTATGGCATTTACTGCGTGCATTTACACAAAATAATCTGCTCAATAACTGCAATTTCGCACAAGCCATAAAGGATCAGGCAATTCCGCCTCAAAATCATACTAAAATTGTTACTCGATTTCTTTTCTATGGCATTTACTGCGTGCATTTACACAAAATAGTCTGATCAATAACTGCAATTTCGCACAAGCCATAAAGGATCAGGCAATTCCGCCTCAAAATCTTATTATAATTGTTACTCGATTTCTTTTCTATGGCATTTACTGCGTGCATTTACACAAAATAGTCTGATCTATAACTGCAATTTCGCACAAGCCATAAAGGATCAGGCAATTCCGCCTCAAAATCCTACTTAAATTGTTACTTGATTTCTTGTCTATGGCATTTACTGCGTGCATTTACAGAAAATAGTCTGCTCAATAACTGCAATTTCGCACAAGCCATAAAGGATCAGGCAATTCCGCCTCAAAATTATACTAAAATTGTTACTCGATTTCTTTTCTATGGTATGTACTGCGTGCATTTACACAAAATAGTCTGCTCAATAACTGCAATTTCGCACAAGCCATAAAGGATCAGGCAATTCCTCCTCAAAATCCTACTAAAATTGTTACTTGATTTCTTTTCTATGGCATTTACTGCGTGCATTTACACAAAATAGTCTGCTCAATAACTGCAATTTCGCACAAGCCATTAAGGATCAGGCAATTCCGCCTCAATATCCTACTAAATTTGTTACTTGATTTCTTGTCTGTGGCATTTACTGCGTGCATTTACACAAAATAGTCTGCTCAATAACTGCAATTTCGCACAAGCCATAAAGGATCAGGCAATTCCGCCTCAAAATCATACTAAAATTGTTACTGGATTTCTTTTCTATGGCATTTACTGCGTGCATTTACACAAAATAGTCTGCTCAATAACTGCAATTTCGCACAAGCCATAAAGGATCAGGCAATTCCGCCTCAAAATCCTACTAAAATTGTTAACTGATTTCTTTTCTATGGCATTTACTGCGTGCATTTACACAAAATAGTCTGCTCAATAACTGCAATTTCGCACAAGCCATAAAGGATCAGGCAATTCCGCCTCAAAATCCTATTATAATTGTTACTCGATTTCTTTTCTATGGCATTTACTGCGTGCATTTACACAAAATAGTCTGCTCAATAACTGTATTTCGCACAAGCCATAAAGGATCAGGCAATTCCGCCTCAAAATCCTACTAAAATTGTTAATTGATTTCTTTTCTATGGCATTTACTGCGTGCATTTACACAAAGTAGTCTGCTCAATAACTGCAATTTCGCACAAGCCATAAAGGATCAGGCAATTCCGCCTCAAAATCCTATTATAATTGTTACTCGATTTCTTTTCTATGGCATTTACTGCGTGCATTTACACAAAATAGTCTGCTCAATAACTGCACTTTCGCACAGGCCATAAAGGAATCAGGCAATTCCGCCTCAAAATCCTACTAAAATTGTTACTTGATTTCTTTTCTATGGCATTTACTGCGTGCATTTACACAAAATAGTCTGATCAATAACTGCAATTTCGCACAAGCCATAAAGGATCAGACAATTCCGCCTCAAAATCATACTAAATTGTTACTCGATTTCTTTTCTATGGCATTTACTGCGTGCATTTACACAAAATAGTCTGCTCAATAAATGCAATTTCGCACAAGCCATAAAGGATCAGGCAATTCCGCCTCTAAATCCTATTATAATTGTTACTCGATTTCTTTTCTATGGCATTTACTGCATGCCTTTACACAAAATAGTCCGATCAATAACCGCAATTCCGCACAAGCCATAAAGGATCAGGCAATTCCGCCTCAAAATCCTATTATAATTGTTACTCGATTTCTTTTCTATGGCATTCACTGCGTGCATTTACACAAAATAGTCTGATCAATAACTGCTACTCGCACAAGCCTTACAAGGATCACGCAATTCCACATCAAAATCCTACTAAAATTGTTACTTGATTTCTTTTCTATGGCATTTACTGCGTGCATTTCACAAAATAGTCTGCTCAATAACTGCAATTTCGCACAAGCCATAAAGGATCAGGCAATTCCGCCTCGAAATCCTACTAAAATTGTTACTCGATTTCTTCTCTATGGCATTTACTGCGTGCATTTACACAAAATAGTCTGATCAATAACTGCAATTTCGCACAAGCCATAAAGGATCAGGCAATTCCGCCTCAAAATCATACTAAAATTGTTACTCGATTTCTTTTCTATGGCATTTACTGCGTGCATTTACACAAAATAGTCTGCTCAATAACTGCAACTTCGCACAAGCCATAAAGGATCAGGCAATTCCGCCTCAAAATCCTATTATAATTGTTACTCGATTTCTTTTCTATGGCATTTACTGAGTGCATTTACACAAAATAGTCTGATCAATAACTGCAATTTCGCACAAGCCATAAAGGATCAGGCAATTCCGCCTCAAAATCCTACTAAAATTGTTACTTGATTTCTCTTCTATGGCATTTACTGCGTGCATTTACACAAAATAGTCTGCTCAATAACTGCAATTTCGCAAAAGCCATAAAGGATCAGGAAATTCCGCCTCAAAATCCTACTAAAATTGTTACTTGATTTCTTGTCTATGGCATTTACTGCGTGCATTTACACAAAATAGTCTGCTCAATAACTGCAATTTCGCACAAGCCATAAATGATCAGGCAATTCCGCCTCAAAATCCGACTAAAATTGTTAATTGATTTCTTTTCTATGGCATTTACTGCGTGCATTTACACAAAATAGTCTGCTCAATAACTGCAATTTCGCACAAGCCATAAAGGATCAGGCAATTCCGCCTCAAAATCTTACTAAAATTGTTAATTGATTTCTTTTCTATGGCATTTACTGCGTGCATTTACACAAAATAGTCTGCTCAATAACTGCAATTTCGCACAAGCCATAAAGGATCACGCAATTCCGCCTCAAAATCATACTAAAATTGTTACTTGATTTCTTTTCTATGGCATTTACTGCGTGCATTTACACAAAATAGTCTGCTCAACAACTGCAATTTCGCACAAGCCATAAAGGATCAGGCAATTCCGCCTCAAAATCCTATTATAATTGTTACTCGATTTCTTTTCTATGGCATTTACTGCGTGCATTTACACAAAATAGTCTGCTCAATAACTGCAATTTCGCACAAGTCATAAAGGATCAGGCAATTCCGCCTCAAAATCCTACTAAAATTGTTATTCGATTTCTTTTCAATGGCATTTACTGCGTGCATTTACACAAAATAGTCTGCTCAATAACTGCAATTTCGCACAAGCCATAAAGGATCAGGCAATTCCGCCTCAAAATCCTACTACAATTGTTACTTGATTTCTTTTCTATGGCATTTACTGCGTGCATTTACACAAAATAGTCTGCTCAATAACTGCAATTTCGCACAAGCCATAAAGGATCAGGCAATTCCGCCTCAAAATCCTACTAAATTGTTACTTGATTTCTTTTCTATGGCATTTACTGCGTGCATTTACACAAAATAGTCTGCTCAATAACTGCAATTTCGCAGAAGCCATAAAGGATCAGGCAATTCCGCCTCAAAATCCTACTAAAATGTTACTTGATTTCATTTCTATGGCATTTACTGCGTGCATTTACACAAAATAGTCTGCTCAATAACTGCAATTTCGCACAAGCCATAAAGGGTCAGGCAATTCCGCCTCAAAATCCTACTAAAATTGTTACTTGATTTCTTTTCTATGGCATTTCCTGCGTGCATTTACACAAAATAGTCTGCTCAATAACTGCAATTTCGCACAAGCCATAAAGGATCAGGCAATTCCGGCTCAAAATCCTACCAAAATTGTTACTTGATTTCTTTTCTATGGCATTTACTGCGTGCATTTACACAAAATAGTCTGCTCAATAACTGCAATTTCGCACAAGCCATAAAGGATCAGGCAATTCCGCCTCAAAATCCTACTAAAATTGTCACTTGATTTCTTTACTATGGCATTTACTGCGTGCATTTACACAAAATAGTCTGCTCAATAACTGCAATTTCGCACAAGCCATAAAGGATCAGGCAATGCCGCCTCTAAATCCTACTAAAATTGTTAATTGATTTCTTTTCTATGGCATTTACTGCGTGCATTTACACAAAATAGTCTGCTCAATAACTGCAATTTCGCACAAGCCATAAAGGTTCAGGCAATTCCGCCTCAAAATCCTATTATAATTGTTACTCGATTTCTTTTCTATGGCATTTACTGCGTGCATTTACACAAAATAGTCTGCTCCATAACTGCAATTTCGCACAAGCCATAAAGGATCAGGCAATTCCGCCTCAAAATCCTAATAAAATTGTTACTCGATTTCTTTTCTATGGCATTTACTGCGTGCATTTACACAAAATAGTCTGACCAATAACTGCAATTTCGCACAAGCCATAAAGGATCAGGCAATTCCGCATCTAAATCCTATTATAATTGTTACTCGATTTCTTTTCTATGGCATTTACTGTGTGCATTTACACAAAATAGTCTGCTCAATAACTGCAATTTCGCACAAGCCATAAAGGATCAGGCAATTGCGCCTCAAAATCCTATTATTATTGTTACTCGATTTCTTTTCTATGGCATTTACTGCATGCCTTTACACAAAATAGTCTGATCAATAACTGCAATTTCGCAGAAGCCATAAAGGATCAGGCAATTCCGCCTCAAAATCCTACTAAAATTGTTACTTGATTTCTTTTCAATGGCATTTACTGCGTGCATTTACACAAAATAGTCTGCTCAATAACTGCAATTTCGCACAAGCCATAAAGGACCAGGCAATTCCGCCTCAAAATCCTATTATAATTGTTACTCGATTTCTTTTCTATGGCATTAACTGCATGCCTTTACACAAAATAGTCTGATCAATAACTGCAATTTCGCAGAAGCCATAACGGATCAGGCAATTCCGCCTCAAAATCCTACTAAAATTGTTACTTGATTTCTTTTCTATGGCATTTACTGCGCGCATTTACACAAAATAATCTGCTCAATAACTGCAATTTCGCACAAGCCATAAAGGATCAGGCAATTCCGCCTCAAAATCCTACTAAAATTGTTACTCGATTTCTTTTCTATGGCATTTACTGCGTGCATTTACACAAATTAGTCTGCTCAATAACTGCAATTTCGCACAAGCCATAAAGGATCAGGCAATTCCGCCTCAAAATCATACTAAAATTGTTAATCGATTTCTTTTCTATGGCATTTACTGCGTGCATTTACACAAAATAGTCTGCTCAATAACTGCAATTTCGCACAAGCCATAAAGGATCAGGCAATTCCGCCTCAAAATCCTATTATAATTGTTAATCGATTTCTTTTCTATGGCATTTACTGCGTGCATTTACACAAAATAGTCTGATCAATAACTGCAATTGCGCACAAGCCATAAAGGATCAGGCAATTCCGCCTCAAAATCCTACTAAAATTGTTACTTGATTTCTTTTCAATGGCATTTACTGCGTGCATTTACACAAAATAGTCTGCTCAATAATTGCAATTTCGCACAAGCCATAAAGGATCAGGCAATTCCGCCTCAAAATCCTACTAAAATTGTTACTTGATTTCTTTTCTATGGCATTTACTGCGTGCATTTACACAAAATAGTCTGCTCAATAACTGCAATTTCGCACAAGCCATAAAGGATCAGGCAATTCCGCCTCAAAATCCTACTAAAATTGTTACTCGATTTCTTTTCTATGGCATTTACTGCGTGCATTTACACAAAATAGTCTGATCAATAACTGCAATTTCGCACAAGCCATAAAGGATCAGGCAATTCCGCCTCAAAATCATACTGAAATTGTTACTCGATTTCTTT